>QVOB01019998.1:0-16116 GCA_014839585.1 Pseudomyrmex concolor | reverse complement strand
AGCGAAATTATACATCAAACGACATTTTACTTGTGTTCGCAGAAATTGAATCATTTCACAATGACGAGTATTTTGCTTTGTTCCGAAGCATCGTAATCGTCATTTGTTCCAAATAACATACGTTATACTTGGTACTCACCAACTTTGTACGAAGTCTTGGCCATGGTGCCGATATATACGGTTGCCTCAAAACGATGCGTGTAGTGCGGAACAACGTGGAAAAATACAATGGGAGAAACTTGTTTCGCGTTCTAATATATGTGCACGTGGATGGATACCCCGCACCACTCAGCTGATCGACAAGGAGCGATTGCACCGTGTGAATAATCGATCGATTCTCGCGAGATTATCACGTGACCGAGAATTGGCGACATTGGCGTGTTACGACTTACGTTCAGTTGAGAATTATTATATTCAGGTACATTTTTTGTATTTATTGTTGTAATGATTACTGTCAATGTTGATTATAATATGTCGCTTTCGATCGCCTATTCATGATTGCATCGCAATCTTCGCGTCGGGACAAGTTTCGGAAATCAGACGGTTATGTTTGGAACGAAATAGGTAGACTGATATATTTCATCGCTTACTTGTTGCGCGTTTCTCAAGTGAAAAAAGTAACGATATTATTTGACTTATGTATTTTTTTTTTTTTTAATATTTTGACATATTTCGAAATAATCGTCGTTTTCATGACATTTTTTTCAATTACTGATTGGTTATTGACTCGGTACTTGGCACTACGTACTGTTGCCACAAGATGACTCTAGTTTGCCATCTGATAAATTCTACAGACTATATTCCAAATTTATCAGATATTTTTCAATTATCGCAGTTATGTATATGGTTTAGTGTAATAAGTGTATATAGTTTTATAAAAGTTGAATGTTAAAAAAAATAATTTATTTACACAAAATTAACATATAATACATATGTGATACATAAAACAATGTCTAACAATAAATAAAATTAGACATAGATATTTTAAAGATCTTTTCATCAAATTTTCAATTTCGCAAATCTAAATCCTCAAAGCCGGTTTTCGTCACTTTCCTTAGCAAGTTTTTTGCTTCGTTTCTTTCCTGATCCGATACATGATCTTTATCGATCCTCTTTAATTTCGGAAGCATCATCAAAATAAACAATCTATATTGTCTTTGTTGTTTTACTTTCACTTCTTCTTCTTCTTCTTTTTCTTTATCTTTCTTCAGGAAAAGATTTTCTAGGACGATAAGAATTTCTAGACTCGGTAAACAACTTAATTTTCTCAGTTCCGAAAGTTTTGTGAGCTTGTTGTTGCGCAAATTGACATAATTCAAACTGTGACACTTTTCGGTGAAACCGTCCAAGCTCGTCAACTCGTTGCTTCGCAGATGTAGCGTTTTCAGATTTACAAGGACTTCGAGATCTTCGATTTTTGTAATTCGATTCTCGGCCAGAAACAAATGCACGAGATTAGAACAGCAAATTCCTATACAGAAAATTACAAACATTTAGATCCTACCTCTGGTGCTGTTAAACGCGTTGCTGCGTAATTCCAAGATCTTCAAGTTAACGAGAGTCTTAGGATCCAAGTTTATGAAACGTAAGTCGTTGTAATTCAACTCCAAACGTTCAAGTTGCTTATGGCGGATGCTAGATGTGTCTTTCACCTTGTTTTTGTTCAGGATGAGTTGCTAGACGTTTTAAAAATAATTTTATTAGAAGAATAATATACTGCGATAAATGTCTCTAGTAGTTACAATATAACAATCGCGAAAAGCAAAATTATTTTTTTTTTGGAATCTATTTTGAAAAATTATATAAGATCTTCAGTATGAAAGACCTGCAGATAAGGCATTGGCCTCAAATCTACGGTAATCAGAAGATTCCGATTCGCTTGCAGGATCTGCAGATACGACATTGTCTCCAGCACACGTAACGCTTCGGAAGTCAATCTGTTCCCAGACACGTTCACGTAGCGAACGTGTTCGAAGGACGTTATTACACTGATATCTGTCAGATTCCTGTTCGAAACGTCTAAACTCAAGTAAGCGTATTCATACGACTCGATGCATTTGCCCAACGTGTTCAGACACTCGCCGGCTTCGGCGAGCGTCAACGCGCACGATTCAATCCACGATTCATTCTCGTCCAGATTGTCGTATTCAGATTGATCCTTTTTACCATACTTTTCTTCTTCTTTTTCGGCATTGTAGTTCTCTACGTCAGAGAGCTTTTCCATTCTCCAGCACGAAAAACGAGACTGTTGAGAATACAGACTTGCGTGGTTCGACGTATCGATATGTGTATCGATTTGATTTTTAATACTAACAGTAAATTTATAAATTAGCTTCAAAAACTTACATCTAGATGGAAATTAAATGGACAATGAGAGCTAAAACAAACACTGATGTATATTTGATATATGAATAGCAAATTTAATTTACAAAAATAATCAATATTGTTTGACAATTGTGAGTTTATAACTTGTAAGTAAATTAACTGTTCCACTCATGAATGTCAATAAAATTAAGTTATCAATTAAGTTCGTTCTGTAGGAAATCATCGATTATCTTTCTCTTTTTAACGAATTCTAACGCATCTCGATTCCTGCCATCGCACTCGCTGCGTGTCCTCCGCAACTTGTCGCTTTCGATGCATGATATCATGGAGCTTCTTTAAAAGGATAAAATTGTCTCTGACAATTCGTGCCTGCCGTTCGCGCTCCAATTGCACTCTTTTCGCATTGAACGCGACGTGAGGTCTGTATTCCGGTGGATTCATATCCACCGTCGCTCGGGCTGACTTCACCTGCAGAGTTAAGAAAATACCACACATAGAGAGAAACTGTAACAAAATCACAGCTAAATTCGAGGTTTTTGGAAGCGCGACGGAAGAAATCTCGACTGATGAAATATTGAACAGAGATACATTAAAGATCAGTCGTTTATAATTCATAACCACTTACTCTGGAACGGTGATGCTCGTACGCTTTACGTTGCCTGGAAAATTCGTCCGCGCTTTTTCCTCGGCTCGACATCCTGTACACTCTGTGTTTACAATATATAGTACTAACAAAGTCCGAGTTTCTCTGGCAACGATGTTCGCGAAGCGTATTGATCTGTGTCGCGCGAGACTTTTTGACACTTTTTGACGCGCGAAAAGCAAATTTTGTCAGACAAAAAGTCACATTAATATTTTATTAATTACTAACATTTAAAAACTGATGTCTTAGACTTAAAGAATTATTGAAGATTAAAATGTTACGATATTCTTACATATTTTACAAATATTGCAGAAATATTGTAGAATTATTAGAAACTTCTAAAATCGGTGAGTGTGCAATTATATATAAAATAATCAAATAAAAGAGCTAATTTTTTTCGCAACGATGTAGAAAAATGTGTCTGTGTCTTGAACCATGTTTTCTTCGCTGTCTTGTATTCAGGCAATGTTCCACACAGTTTTAACAGCGTGTCATACGCACGCACGTGCGCGCGTGTATATTTCCCTTTGCGTGTCCCAGGAGGGACCCAGAAGGCTACGATTGGCGAAGCAGCTGGACCAATAAAGCAACAGAAGGCGGAGATTCGCTCTTCCTGATCGAGACGTGCGCATAAAATTCCTTTTTACCATGCTTAAATATATTCATGTCTTAATATTTACGACGCGTGAAAAAAAACGATCTGCATAACTTACACATTGATGCTTTAAAAAAATTTTTATATCTAAAAGAATACAGAAAAATGAGAGCTCACAAAGATGATTGCGTGTAAAGTTTAAAGAGATACGGCAGTATTTGAAATAAATAATGCCGAGAGAAACAAAACTACGGTCTTAAAGTTATCTTGTGACTTATACAAAAGAAGATAAACTAGAAAAAGTTGCAACGTATTAAGAAAATTTTTTTTGTGTATTCTACCGTGCAGAATTAACATTCCGTATCTTTGTAATTGTAGCCTTTGTTTTTTTTACCGTTGTTTTACAAAACAATGTCGCATTGTATTTTTCCAACATTGACACATGGGACGCAATATTGTCAGTGTGGACGCACTGGATAGGAAAGGCGAAAAACGGATAAGTATATCTTCATATACAGCCGATAAAGCATCGCGCGCTTACCGAAGAGGGTCGTTGATCTTAATCGCGCGCGCGGATCCTCGACAATGATCCTCTCAAATGGATGAGCCCGCCACTCGAGAGAGAGACACGATGAAGATCTCGTCCCTCGAGGGGATACACGCGGGTTGTTACACTTCTAAGCAGACAGCCGGCGCACCCGAAATGGATATCCTCTTCCCCTTCTGCAGGATATACGTACTTCCCGTGTATATCTCTTTATGAGGGATACACCGTAGCCAGCCAATCCCTAATACTCGACGATCCCGCTATACGATATATTGCTTTATTGCGCCCTTCTGCACCTCTCTGCAGAAAAGTGTTTTATGACTGCCTTTTTTTCCGAGTAACGGCAACACATTTTATATCTGAAGCCCCCTTGGAGGGAAGGGATAGACTCAGGTTTTCCTTCAGAAGGACGGCAAAACGTCGATTTTTTGCAAAAAGTTTTGCAGAATATTTTATTATAAATAAATATATAAATGATTTTATTATTAACTCCAGAAGTTAGTCCATCGTGTTACTTGACTTTATCTCTTGAAGAAAGTAAGATGCCTTGAAACGCCGTGATAATAAATAGACAAGTCGCTTTTATGTTTGCATTTATAAAATTATTCAAATCAAATTGTCAAGCGCGCTTTCACTCTCGATGCGTCGACACGCTCGAGATCCGAACACTTCGCTCTGGAATGAAACCGCTGGATCGGCTGACCGGTCACCGAGATAGTCACTGATTTTCACTGGCGAAAAAGCGGGGAAATAAGAGGCGGATCCAAGGGAGGCGTGTCAGGATCATCCGGGCAGAGAAGTGGGGTTCAAACACGCGGGGAGTGTTTGAAACCCCTCTCATTTTACGGCGCATCAGTCGACATTCAGGCGCCACGCTGTGTGTATCGTTCATCGTAGAGAGAGTGGTGGTCGCTCACATCTCGTGTAAGGAGGATCCAAGTGGATTCTGTTTTTGAAGTTGGTTTTCGAGCATTGTTTCTTAAAATCAGTGAGAGAGAGAGTGACCTGACAAATTGTGACACATTCCACTCTCCAAAACGTGTTTTTGGAAATTTTTCGAAATAAAAAAGTCTCTAATTGATCTATCGAAAATGATGCACGCAATGAGCGAGCATGGCACGGTCGGCGTAATACCGTTCGATGGAATGGGTCTGTACGAACAACCGCGACCAACTCGCTTAGTCTTCAAGATGCCACGAGTCGTGCCGGATCAGAAGTCCAAGTTCGAGAGCGACGAGCTCTTTAGAAGATTGAGTCGCGAGAGCGAAGTGAGTTTTCCGAGAGAAATAAGCGCCTCGATAAAAAAAGCATATAATATTTCACATGGTACACGTGATTAATTCTATATTAGAAAAAATACTGATAAAATGACACGGTGTAAGTTTTAAAATAAGAAGAATAAATATAAAAGTGATCGGGGAAGTAAAAGGTCTATGACAGAAAATGGTACTCCAATCAGAACTACTCAGAAATCTCCGAAAATTTTTCTTCCCAGAACGTACAAAAAAAACTCGTAGTCTCTTCGATATGAGGCAGAAATTGCAATCAAAATTACTCGGAATAACAGAGTAAAAAAGTTTGTGTAGTCGAGCAAAAATATCAACAATAATATCCGCAATAACGAATAATTGATAGCAATAAGAAGTTTCTTGAGAAGAACTATAATTCTAAGAGTAGAACAGTGTAACTGTTAGGTATACATATTTTTCGAACGTTTTCCACGATATTTGAAATATTACTGATGTATACATGTTCGATCTGATAACTGTCATTCAACATACGCTTTATTATACTGCAAAGATAATTATGTAGATTTTTTTTGTTATTTGAAGAACTAAACACAATAGAAAAATATATGTTTATACAAAATAACATAGGAGTATGTTAATTACAAATGAATATTAAGCATTGTCTTATATTGTACAATCGAATTATTTTATATTACAACATCGAATTATTTTATATTACACTCAATTTCATAACTAAATATAAGAAATGCCTTTGAACTTATGTGGCGTAATGAGAAATCTCGAAACACGCTAAAAACGCCGTTCTCTCGATCTGCACATGATATACGAAGAAATATCATGCTGTAGGAATGTTGTCCTTTCTTCGAATTTGTCTAGCCTCCGGAGATCACACAAGAAGAGTCAATTAATATTCTACATCGTTTCTTAATAACATTATTTCTGTGAATTTTTGTTGCAGTCTAAAAAAAGAAACGTAGGATAAACTATTCTCGAAACTATTTTCTTACATATTATTTTCAGATATCGAAATGTTAAACATAAGAATTTTTTTAAATTATGTATTGTCACTTGTGTGAATTTTTATTTGTGTTATTGCTGTAATATCGCTAACGAAAGTACTTCACCTTCTTTTGCAGGTGAGATACACAGGCTACAGAGACAGGCCAATCGAGGAGCGACAAGTACGATTTCAAAATGGCTGTCGCGAGGGTCGTACAGAGATTGCGTTCGCGGCAACGGGTACCAATCTTCAACTTGTTTTTGGCACCGCGTCTGGAAATTACGCTGTCGACCCGTTAGACTGTGATTTCGAGAAAGAACACGGCAAAGTAAGTCGCTCTAAAAACAACTATCGCGATTTTACATAAATTTAAGTTTTAATCGTTACAATATAAAAAGAAATAAAATAATCTATATCTTGAACAAACACGAAGAAATTGAAAGTTTAAATTAGAATTACTTTGATTTTCAACGTTACTTTAAATTAGAAATTCGAGATTTCGCGATTCTGCAGTGACTTCGAGGATCAGTATTATTATTATTATTTTTTTTTAATATGCCATAATTGACAAAAACATATCGCCGAAATTGCGTGAAGTTAAAAAGCGAACGAGGATTTCCGTTTTTTAACGTAAGAGCATTTTTGATCGTCGTTTTGAGTTGATTTCCGAATGGTGTTTTTTGGTTTTCGTAGAAAGCCAAATCGCGCGGTCGTAATTGGATTGTACGAGCCGGCAAATTAGGGACCCGTTGGACATGGATCCGGTCTTAACAAAGGTATACCCACGCTTCTCCGCGAGGGTGTCCGCAATTTAGTGCCCGACCGGCACTTCTCTCTCGCCGACAATGGCGCCGATATGTCACTCCCGCATCTGGTTCCCCGGAATTTTGGGTCTCTCTCCGCAGGAGTCTGTTCTAAACTGACCCAAATTTATTTTTCCGGATGTATTTCTGTTCCAACACGTTCGACTCAGAAGTAGAACGGTCAATTTAGACGTAACGCGATTGATGAATTGCGTGTGAGAACCGCAAGAGCTGTTTCGTCATAAAGATCTCAAATTTTTTGTGAAAATATGCGGTTTCTTTTTGGAATAACGATGTAACGATGGTGGTTTTTCTTCAGAAAAACTTGATGACACTTTTCTCTTATACGCCGGCGCCACGGCCGACGCCTCTCGACGTCGCCATCGCGATCAATAGCCGCGTCGTCGCGACGCCATTTTGCAAAGTAAAATTCGCGCACACGCTCCTCTTTTCGCGAATGTTCTTCCGAATCTCTTAATTATATTGCTTCGTCTCGCAATTTTTCAGTTTCCTTTTCACAAAAATTTCATTGTTGTGAAAAATACAAATAATTCATATATGAAAAACATTTAAAGTATTTCATGTTGCTTATTGTTTGTCATTCCGACTCTGATGATTTGCTCCGCTCGTGGTTCTCGCAGTTTCTTTCATACCAAGTTCTTTTTTTAGCAAGACAGACGAAATAAATCGGAAACGAATCATTAAATTCCGCGCGCTGAGCGCGTGGCGCGTTGTTTACGAGACGACCCGCGGACTTCGTTTTGTTTTAATCGACAATGAGCGAGGGGATAAAGAGCGGCGCGCGACCACACGTGTTCATTGTGCGCGCCAGTGTATCCCGTTGCGCGACGCAATAATTAAAGGAGCGACTCGCGATCAAGATGCAGATAAAGAGCGTGTGCAGCGTCACGATAACGAACCTTTAATCTTCTGATCGCTGTTCGCTGTAATGATTACACTGATTGCTCGAAAGGGAAGTAAAAGATTTTACTGAAGTTACGGTTAACTGAAAGTAGATCTTAGAGCTTTAAATTTGAATATTAGAAAGATTCTTAGATGTCAAATTAAAAGATCATCAAGAATGGATATTGGTGCGCAGAACTAACACAAATTAAATTTTTTTATTTCTACTTTGCCTCTGTCATTGTCCAAGATGACTGCAGCGAGTATCCGGGAGCCAAAAAAAAGACAAAATTTATAGTTCGGAAACTGGATTAGAAAGCGAGTTGCATCCTGTGCGTCGTAAAACTCAAACACACAGGACTGGACCCCGGACGAGAGACAAAAGACGAGGCGCGGACCGTATGTCCCTCCGTTGTTCCTTACGGTCGGGATATCGTTGACGAATGTTTCGCGTTCGCGCGCCATTATATAAGTGGACCCGACGCAAAAAAAGGCGCCGAGCGGCGACGCCTACCGAAAAACAAAAGGCGTGAAATAGCCGGTCGTTTGTTTCGGACTCGTCACCGTCAATTTTTCACCCTTTTCTCCCGCGGCAATCTCTGCCGTGTTTAATTTTTTTTCGCCTTGGTTTTCTTTCCGCGCGATGCAAATGAGGAAAGGGTTGCGCGTCGCGCGCATTACAGTTTAAATATCGCCGACTATTATATGCGACGCTCGTCACGCCCGTGCAGAGAGGAGCAGCGGAGGAAGGAGAAATAAATGTTTTTCCTGCTGTTCCTGCTTCCTCCGTGAGAAAACGAAACAGCGATGACTAATGACGACGTCGGTCGATATGTCGTCCACACGTCGGATTCTCGCCGTGTCGACTTTTTGCGACTTGTCGCGCTTGTCGCCATCCGGAATACACATGCACGTTCCCAATGCAATGTCATATTCGTGCATGCAATGTATATTCAAGATAATTGCGTTGCGAATATAAAAGCGCTGGTTATACATGTGCTGGTTTTGATCTAAAACGTGCGGTTTTCCGAGAAATAGCGTATTTTTTTCTGACGTAGAAGAATTTATTTGACACTAGATATTATCTTTTTAGTATATAAAATATGTGCTTTTACGAGGAAACGACGTGGAAATGGACGTGCGTTTGAGTATTCTGAAGACACGACACGTATTTTCCCGCTGCCGTGTTTACGTCTTATACTCACCTAATATGCACTTCGCGTGTGATTTAACGCATAATAACTTCGTCGCGCTACATACCTGGGGACATATATTAATATACATAAGTTGCGCGACAGCAAAACTTTCCGCTTCGAGATCTAATCCTGCGTGGCGCAATTTTCTACGTACATCGGTGGATTTTCCTCTTTTATCAATTTTTATTTTGCAACATGTCAAGATAATTTAATAGCAAATATAAACGATGATTTTTCTCTTGTTTGTTCTTTAATTGACTTTAATCGATTATTATAGTACGCTACTTTAATCGTATAATGACGGACGGAATAAAACCCGAAATTCTGAGGAAAAAAAGGAATCTTCGATCGGGCCCTTTGAGGGCAAAGGCCACGAGCGATTCGATTATCGAGAACGTTTAAGGTCCCGTCGCTCCACGTCACGCACCCCATGGCTCGATTATTACTGCATAAAAATGCGTCCTGTGGAGCATTGTTGACGACGCAGCTGTAAGTTGCGACATCAAAGAATGTAACGAGATGTAACGTCGATTTCACTTCCGTTCGAATCTCACAGCGATTTAATTGGGTTACAAATATGGAAGTCTCGTAAAAAGTTATGGCAAATGCAAACTTTTCATTTATTTGAAAATTGAGAAAAATTACATTAATAATGTGTGTATTTGACATATTGTAAATATCATACTTGTATATTATGAAAACTCTCATTACAAAAACTTGAGAATATATAAAATAATATACTGTTCTCTAAATTATTCTGTTGATTGTGTGTATGTCGCCAGTTCTCTTAAATCAAGATCTCGGTTTCGCTCCGGTTTTTCCTGAGCGTTCTTGACCTCGTAATAATATCTGGGCTTTGCGACGGGACCGGAAGTCGGGTCGCTTCCAAGAAATAAAATAACACCGTGTCGTCGGCACACAGAACTCGTGTAGTTTTTCGAGAGCCGCCTATTATGTGTAATCCATTTCTACTAAATAAAAAAGTAGCTTGACATCATTTAAACTTTCCAACTCTTTAACATTATATTACTTTTATTTCTTATATTATACTAGTAACGACAACAAAATTAATTTTTAATTTTTTTATTTTATATATATAAACAGAAACGCTTTTAGATTAAAAATTTTCTGTAGTCTTGATATATTATAGATATTGTAAAATAGTTAACCGTCCATTATTGTCTAATCTGCCATAAAGCTCGCAACAAGTCGAAGTACCACGTGATATAATAACGTGCTGTTGCACGTCGTCGTCGCGATTTTACGGCAAGAATTGTGCAAGAATATCGACGCGAAAGTTTCTTGTGCCCGTAATTGATTTCTTACGAGAAGCGCGCAGGTAGAGCGTCCACCTTCTTCAATCTCATCTCGAGATAGACCGCAGAGTCTCTCTCGTACCTTCCAATCTGCGTAATCGTTCGTCGGAAATAAGAAGCGTTGTTCGGACACGAGAGAGCGAGGCACGTGATTGAAAACTTGCGAGTCGTGGCTCGTAATGGCTCCTTTTCTGCAACAATCCACGTCGACAGACTTCGAAAAAAAAAAAAAAATTAAGAAGTCACCGAACCGAGACGCGAGTCGATAACATAGCTTCGAGAGAAAAGATCGGCACGCCTCGTTGTTCTTTCTCGCGTGTGTTTCGACGAAGGCAAATAATATGCATGTTTAATCATTAACTTTAATCACAATAATAAAATTTAACTGATGCTGTTTAAACTATACTTATAAAAATACAATAGTTTTTATCACTAAATAAATACTGTTCTATTTCTGTATAATTAAAATCTTATATAAAAAATAAAAGCCATCGTCACAATTAATTCTACCAAGTTCAGAATGAGAATGTACAACATGAAACCACTTTTATCTCAAGATATATACATCCAGAATCTCTCTAATTGTGCAATTCCATCAGGCTAAAAGCTGTCCGTCGATTCTCAATCCACAAACACCATCTGAACCGTATCCTGATAATCCATCGAATTCATTAAGTCCAATCGAGCGATAAACTTACGTTACGCGTTCCGTCGCGTCGTTTTTTTGCAGGTGCACTTGCGCTCGCATTTGATCATGAACGGCGTTTGCGTGAGGTGGCGAGGTTGGATTGATTTGGAGCGTCTGGACGGTGTCGGTTGCTTAGAATATGACGAAGAGAATGCCATCGAGGAAGACAGGCTGCTGCGGGAACAACTGGAACGTTACAATCAACGACTGCGCGAGTTTGAAGAGAAGCAGCGAGTTTTCCGTACTGGAGCGGCGGCCGCGGCGCAACCACCTCATTTGAATCACCACTATCACCATGACACTCACCATGCTGCCAGCCATCACCATCATCACCACGGTCATCATAGCCGGCACGTGGGTGGCGCAGGCGCGACCGGCGCCACCGCTACAGGAATCGAACCTCACCTGCCGCATCGCCAGGATCCCGAGATGGAAGTGCGACTACGAGCTTACTGAGGCGTGAACCAAAATCTCGCGAATAGTCTTGAAGACTGTCAAAGATAATACGCAATGTCTCGATCTACACGACAAAAAGACTTCCTGGATCTCGAGTTGCTTGAATCAATCGTAAAGTGAGGAAGATGAGAAATATATATATATATATGATTTTTGCCTGTTCTGCGACGAACGTAAATATAATAGACGGCGTGTATACACTGCATGCAATGCCTTTCGCAGAAAAGCTGTTCTTCCTCTTCTACACGCAACATTATAGTAAAGAGGAAATCATTTTCCCTCTGGAAAATATCGATGCATCGTGATATATCAAACTAAATATATAGTCATGAACAAAAAAGCTGAAGGCAGATTTCTTTTCTTACGAATATCGAATCGAACTCGGTCAATTGCTTTTTGATATTGGATTCTGAATATTGCATGTTGGATTCGATATCTAAATAAATCAAACACGAGCTTCATCGAGATCCCTAAAAAAAGATTCTTCCAGCTTTTCTTTTCGACCACTACATGATAATCAGGAAACTTGTTACTTTAGATTCAAAAACAATATATGAAAGAAAAACAAGAGCAAAGCATTTTTTACATTTCTTTCGATTAGTCATTTGAGAATTAAAAAAAAAAAAAGAAAACCGCTCGTGAAATATGCTCACTTTGGACATATCCTGTAATTTTTTTATGAGTCTTGTCACAAATTGATAATGAGGTTACTAGGATTTACTAAGATAAATATGATCGCAGAACAGGCACTTTTGCGAGCATCAGGAAACGCGGCACGACATTAATTTTATCGTATTTGAACCATTTTTACAGAATACATAAACACGATAATCCGCACATGACGGAATGTACCATTAAGTCTTTTTAATTTATTTAACGTTGATTTATTTAATGTTGAAAATTTTAATTAACAGACTTAAACAATATTATCGATGTTCCCGAAAGAACAATTTGTGTCTCGATCAGGTTACTGAATGGATTTCCGAGTTTTCTCAGAAAAGATTGTAAAAGTAGTTTTTGCGTCTCCATTTGTCTTCCACTGCGCACGAGAAAAACCGCCGCATCTCCTCTCGCTCGCGAGAGCGATCTTCACGACTGTTGCGTCTGATCGCAAAGAGAAGACAACGATCGCGATAATGATGATTACGTCACACAAGCATACGGCTTGTCATTGACGAAACGAGTGAATCACGATGAATATCGTCACGTCGTGCGCGGCCGTATAAAGAGAGAGTAACGATGAGTCAGTCAGTGAATCGTTGCGTCTTTTGCTTTACGTTTTACCTTTTTTTTAGGTTGAGTAATAATGTGATCCTCGCGAATATATCTTTTGTTACATTATTGTACATATTTGTAAAGAGTTTATAGATTAAAGATATCATTTGCGTCATCGACGTTATTCTCCGCCCTGCTTGTTTCACACACCCTGTCCTATTTAACGTCGAATTAATATTCTATACGTAGAGAACTGTAGAGAATATATCACGATATCATTGAACACATATAGTTTATATATGTTTCAATCCTATCAGTGTATTCAATCTCTGCTCCTATATTGTTTTATTTATTTACTTGTTTATTAAAAAAAAATATTACTTTTTCGTTTATACAAATCAATGCTTGCGATCGGTTTTGAAAAGAATACGACAGACGTCTTCACGAGAACACGATGGACCGCTTTCTCCGTTTGTCGTTCCGTTGTATTGAGGGGCTACTGTACATGAAACGAACACGTTTTTGTATAGTGTTTTTGGAAGTCCGAGGGACATGAAAAATTTCAAAAAAAGCAATATTTGCGACAAAGTAAAACGTCTTCTTTAACGTCTATTAATCATTCAGGCAACGTTTTATTCTTCGTGAAAGTACTTCTGGTAGGTAGGTCACTTGAACGACCAAAAATGTTCGGAGTCCTGGCAAACAATAAGACAACAGCCTTCCCAAAAATTATTACAAAATCACTGTTGATGTGACCGATTTGACAAGCGTTCTGCTCTCGATTTTTAATATCTCTTTTATTTTGGTATTCTGTAATAAGTCATCTTTGTGACAGCGTTTTGACAGGATTTAATCCTTCAAATAGTGTTCAGAAACGTAATATTCTTTCGAAAAGCGACTTTTGACAAATATAAAATTACTATTTTCTCAATTAGAATACAATATATTTTGCTTTAATCGATCTTAAAAGATCGTTTATATACTTGCTGTGCAATAAAGTATCATAAAATGTGTTTTAATATTTTGCATTTTTGTATTTTAAATATTTTTTAGAAAGAGAGTGTAATTACACCAGTCACTTCTAACGATTAAATTGGAATTAAAGCACGCTATTACTTCGATCTTGCACATATGTCATATACGTGCAGATGCGAAGGAAAGATATCTAACCGTTGTGGTTCTTGTGGTAGAATCAACACGCCGCGGGCGTTATAGCATGGAAACGCAATCCAGTAGTATAGCGTTATCTGCGAATCCGTTCAAATCGGATTTGCTATCTCTCCCTCTATTGTTTATTGCTTTAAATGGAACGCGAAGCGAGCGCGAGATTTGTTGGGGCGAGTATCGTTTTTCCAATAAGGACACGAAGTAACCGGTCCGACCGGGAGAAACGAGACGAGCTCTCTTCCACTAGCGAAACTCGGCGCGAGTGTAACACGATCGATGACGTGCATTCGGCGCGAAGGAATTCTTATAAGAAGCCCTACGAGAAGGGAGTCCTTGGACACGTTATTCAGCGACAACTCGTTCGTTAACAGGGAGTATCGGGTGATCTCTTGCCAAGGGTGTAACTTAGCGCGATTATTCGATACGAAGACGCGACGCAAGACTGGAATTAATAATGAAGTTCATATAATGCATTAAATTCAATTAAATTAAAATAATAAAATACTTAATAATTATTTTTAAAAATGTATAAGATTATATACAACTTAATTAAGGATCACAAAACCACTTGTTGAAGATAATCACGATATACATTTTGTAACGTTGATCAATATCTTTCTGGGCGGATGAAGCTTAATGTGTGAAATCGACGATATTTTCATGCCTCGCGCAAGGCTTCGCGAAGGATTTTATCGGCGCCGCTGGCTTCCTGTGGTTTACAGATAAAAGACTATCGTGTACCTCGTTACGGCTTATCAACGACCGATTATTCTTCATTAAGTTGTTAAAGTAAGGGTACAGGAACCACGGCTTGACAGATAAGAGCCGGTTGATAAATCCTACCGTCTTCTTGCAATTAATTTGAGCGTAAACGCTATCGCAACGATACGAAATGAACTTGACAAGTCGAAGAATATAAAGAATATTGTACATCAAGCTATCTTAAAAAAATACCGTATTTAAAAAAAAAACAATATTTGCGACAAAATTGTTTTCAAAAGCATTTGAAATGCTAATAGACACTGTTATACGTGAAAAGGTGTCAAAAGTGGAAACGAGAATTCGCGCGTCGGAGGGTGCGGATGATCGGTCCACGGCTTGTGTATCGTTTTGTATTTGCCGAAAACAGTCGTATTGTCCGCGGGGGGTTGGCGAGGGGTGAGAAATCGCCCGTCGCGACGGGCCCTGCGGGCGATCGTCGCATCTGCCTTCGATTTATTTCCAATCGTAATTGATGACTTTCTCTTCTTTCTCCCCGGGACCTCTGCGGGGCCCGACGAGATTCCCTCAAGTGGACGATGTTGTTGTGATTTTGCATATAATGAAGAGCATAAAGTCACAATGAATCAAGGTGACACTGATCGCGCGATGATTGAATGTCAATACAGAAAAATCATAAAAATGTGACAGATTATGGATCATCTCAGAAATTATGGCTAATTTTACTCATGACAAATTTTGTTAAATTAATAATAATAAGTTATTAAAGTAATTTTTGAGTTATAAAAGATGGGTAATTTACACTTCTGATGCATTTAAATGTATTTTAAGAAACTTCGACAAAAAATAATTCGTTTATATTTTCTTACTTTTTACAACATAACGCATCGACGATTGATCGCTGTTGTTTGCGCGCGACACAAGAGGTTCTAATTTCTCGCGCTTTTCACGAGAAAACACACGTCGCTCGATAAATTACGCTTCCAGACGTGAAGAAAGGCACTTCTGCACTCCTCTCTCCATTCTTCCGAACGTTCTCGCGTCGTTTTCCATCGTGCAACGCCTATAAACGTCGTTTCGTGTTTTGACATAACAAGTCGAGAATGGAGGCTCACATCTGCTTGTCTGACTCTGTTTTCTCTCCACTCCACGACTTCGATCTCATTGTCGGATTCTGAAGGATCGCCTTTAGAGAAGAGCTCACACGCGAAGAGGGGGTTTCAAGTGGAATTTGATCTCTTTGCCAGTAAGCGCGGCGTAAAAAGAATGAGAGAGAGAGAGAGAGAGAGAGA
>QVOB01019994.1:0-15429 GCA_014839585.1 Pseudomyrmex concolor | reverse complement strand
TTTTTTTTTTTTTTTTTTTTTTTTTTTCTAAGGTTCTTAATGTCATGGCTCCTACGATAAATTGCGTAAATATTACGAGTGTGTGTGTGTGTGTGCGTGTATTGGGAAGAATTCTAGTATACTTCGATGTTTTATACAATGAAAACCTAAGATCAACAGAAAAGAGATGTGTACAAAGATTATTTACAAGATCGCAAGATTTGCCGGGGGGGAAGAGAGAGACTACGGAAAAAAATCAATCAGATCAGAATGTAGCCTTACATATTGTACGAGTATAAATGTGCTGTTACGTCATTGTAGTAAATTTGCTGTAAGTGTGCCGGTAACAGATCTTGTATCGTTCTGTAAGCGCGTCTGCAAAAATCGTATGTCTTCCATAAATAAATTATGTAACAGCATCATTACAATAAAACGTTGTTTCCTTATCTGCGTATCCGCTTCGCGATATTTAAGTTCGCGCAGCGCTCGTCTTCTCCGCATCGGGAAACCTACCTTGGGGTGAGGGTTTGCACGGGAGTTGCGGGTTCAAGACGTATCCTCGGACTCGGCGGACAGGGTTCCGAGTCGTCTTCCACGTCAAGCGCCTCGGTGTCCATCGATGAACGTTGCTGATGTTGCAAGAGCAGAAGGTGCCTTCTTCTCGAGGACGGCGTCAGTAATGCCAACGAGTCGGCCTGGAGAACCGTCGCCTGCGACTCGTTCCATATCCCGTCGCTGTGGTCCCTGGTCACGTCGTTCGTAAGCGAGTCGCTCGACGCGAACGGCGAGGTCACCTGGCCCATGATCCCGCCGGTGGTTGGAATCCCGGTCCCGACGCTGAAACCGGGCGGATAGACCGCGGTGGTCCGCAGTACCACGCCGCTCGGCAAGTTGTCGTCCTTCAGGATCTGCGAGATCCTGCGCGGAGCTGGAAACGTTATCGTTTATTTATTCGCGCGACGGTTCTGTGCGGAGACGCGTGTTAAGTTCAATATTCGCTGCTCGAAATAAATAAAACTTAGTATCAGAAGCGGAAAGAGAGTTTTATTACACAACACACTTGTTGCGGCGGGCGGTGACGTGGGCGAACTCGGAAGCGATCTGGGAAGCATAAAGTCATCCGACAGCGGGCCCTGCACGCCGTCCTCGAGCGACACGCTTCGTTTCCGAAAGAGAATACCCCGACGTATTAAATTCTCATGGAACTCCTTAAAGACACAACACACTTTGCTTGTAGCATCCGCTTAAGCTTTTTGACAAATTTGTGTCCCGTCATTTTGTGAAATAAATATTGTACGTCTCGAGCTCGCGCGCGTACCTCTTCCGGGTGATCCTCGTGGGGCGAGAGGCTTCGTAGCAAGGACAGATCCTCGGGAGTCGAGGAAAATTGGACGGGTGCTCTGACAGTTCTGCCCCAAGGATCCTGCTGATTCCTTCTGCATGTGTGGGGGTAGCTCGGCTCGCTGCTCTCCCCGATGAGCTCGCGCCTTTCCACGCGAATCTCGCCGTCGGAGAAGGTTTTCTGGAGAGGCAGCGGCCTGCGGATAGGCTCGGAAATGCGACTGAGGAGCGCCCGGGCGTCCGGCGACACCGGCGCCGGCTTGAAGTTTATAATAATCTCCTGATCGTCTAAATCAAAGCACGTGCGGTGCTCCGGAAGCTGCGAAAGAAACGGAACGGAGGGATTCGATTTTTGATTTCCAAAAATCTCTTTCGCAAAAACTCGGTCGTTGCATTTCTCGAGAGAAATAAATAAATAAAAAAAAATGTGTGTAACTTTATTTTCTTTTCACACTTTTTTTTTATGCGAATAGAAATGTGTCCTTTTTTCTGCTTACAATGCCGGATGGAAGTGCGATGTCGCCATTCAACAAGGATTCTTCAATAACAACGGTGGTAGCTGATGGGAGCAGCGGCGGTGTTGTCGAAACAAGGAACGGCGACCTCGGCGGTTCCTCGCTTTGTGTTCTATGGAGCGGTTCGTGGTGTTCGGCTTCCTCTTTCGCGGGCGCGCCTGTTTGACCGCCGCCGAGCGGCGTCCCTAATTGTCCGGCTTCCGAGTAACTTTTCGTCAATTTCCTGCCGTTGAAAATGCCGTTTGTCTGAGCGCCCTGCGAGACCATCTTGACGCGATGAATGGTCCTCGGGCTTAGAGTCACCGGGGGTTGACGGCGGAACATCGGCGCGATGTCGGTCTGCGTCGCCTGCGTCCTCATCGCACCGCGCTTCGATGGTTTCTCTGGAACGAATAAATCGCTACAAATCGATCAAAACTGCGTGAATCGGTGCTTACGTGTAATTTGAAAAAAAAATAAAAATAAATAAAAAGACACAAACAATTTGCCGACGCAATTTCTGTTGTTGCGCGAGCGGCTATTTTAAAGTTCTTGCCCTTTAAATAATTCAGTTCAAAGTTCAACTAGTATTTCTGTAAAAATAACTTTTGCGCTTTTTTCCTCGCATTTCTATTTATAAACAAAATAATGAATATATTCAATCCATTCCCGCGCGTGAATATTGCGCGGCGAGAAATTACGTCGAATTTCTTTTTTAATTAAAAAATGTGATTAAAACGAAAGTGTTGCCCGCTTATCTCGCAAAATGATATTTGATGTACTTTCGCGCGCGCGCGTTTCTATTTTTATCTTTAGTGTAATTTTCAGGTCACAACTCTTTTTATCCACGACCGTTTGGGCTAACTTTTAGCGAGACATCAAGCCGCGTGACCGCGAGTAAATAGCTTTAACTACTTTCCCTGCTTAATCTGCGATCTTGGCTTGGGATCAAAACAGCGAGACAATTTTGATCATTCGCGCGCGCAGTTGTTGCACGGCGTGAAAATTGCAAATTAATTTAATCAACGATTTACTTTTAGCGCAAAGCCACGGGCTCAGAAAATATTATTTATTACAACACGCGCTTATATTTATTTTGTATACATTGTAAACATTTTACAGTTATTATTATTATTATTTTTTTTTTTAATTTACGTGCGCGCGTATATAAAAAAAAACTTTTGCGACTCAACGTAATACGACGGTGAAATGCAACACCTACCAACTACGAGGACACGTGGCTCAACAGCGGAATAAGGGTGTGCCGAGGGTAGGGATGAAGGCAGTATAGCATTCTGCATTGTCGGTTGCGAGTCTATAAGACGTTCCGGATTATGTGGCCTCGGCGGGCTTCTGCTCCTCGGGACGTCGAATGATGTGAGCGTGTACGATCTCGCAAAGCTCACGTGTTTCGTCTTCGGAGCTTGCGGTCCCTGCGTCGCTGTAGCTATGGTGACGGGAGGAGGCGGAGGGAGTGCGGGCGGTAATACCGGCCGCGGGCCTTCCATCTTCGTGGATTCTTCGTCTTCTGGCACCCAAGTGTATCTTCGCGACCAAAAATTATGTTGTCAAATTGTAGCACTGTTAAGCAACGTTCCAAGCTACAATAATT
The DNA here is from genome assembly GCA_014839585.1 of Pseudomyrmex concolor. Taxonomy (NCBI): domain Eukaryota; kingdom Metazoa; phylum Arthropoda; class Insecta; order Hymenoptera; family Formicidae; genus Pseudomyrmex; species Pseudomyrmex concolor. The sequence goes on along the minus strand of QVOB01019994.1, from coordinate 12,003 downwards.
ATGCATCTACAACATTTTCGAGATTATAGTTTTTATTTTGCAACGTAAGTGAAAACCGTTACTTTGCAAATAGATACGACAATCCACTCCGGTGAAAAATACATTAGAGAAAGAATTAAGACTCATAAAACTGTTACAACTTTAATAAATTCTCCATTAGAAAAACTGCGAATGATTAAAATCGTTTGGTTTTTTTTTTTTTTTCAAATTTTCAATTTTGAACATTCGTTGAAATGTATTAATGATGTATTAATTACATTGATGTATTAATTACATTTTTTATGAATTATATATAGTTTTATATGAAGAGAGTGTTTTTCGTGAAAATATAGACTGGTTAAAAATTATCCGTTATCAGAAGATTTGTACATAGCTATTGTTGCAAATATAACTCCTGACACGTGTCGCGGATATTGTCACGTAGGTAGGATGTGGGACGACAGCACGTCAATCTCAATCAAGAAACAGACGACTCTTTCTCTCAAGCACACATATTAAAATTTAAGACAAAAGATGGTAAAAAGCTCGTCGAGCATAAAAATCGGAGAAACAAAAGAAATGTCGCAACGTCATTTTAATAATGAACAACACTTCAATTTTTATTTTATTCCCACATTTAATTGCCAAACGTGCATATATTTCGCACCTTAGTTCGGAGAGAGAGAGAGAGAGAGAAAGAAAGAGAGAGAAAGAGCGTGCGGAATAAAAATAATCTAAACTCTTTATCTTATCGAGCGAAAGACAAATAGGCAAACAAGAAATTTAATTTCAAGTGCGATCGCGTCAGCAGACACGCGCGCTACGCTAAATTTACGCGAACGCCGTTCTCCATTAGCTCGAAACTTTTTTTTCCGCATACACAGCGATTTTGCGCGCAACCATAATTTTTTAATCGACCGCTTTCCGTTGACCTTAAAAAGCTGATAAAAGGAGCGGTGCGGCACTCATGATAATCAGGAATAAACCCAACCCCCCCAGGCGCACGCTATACTCTGACGAGGAGAGAGACCACCGGCTTTATACGCGACACACACCGACGGAACATCCCGCGCGTGTCTGTGCTCTCTATATAAATACCGTTTTTATAAAGTCTGAAACCCGTATCGGACGCCTCGATCAATGCAAGCATAAGGAAAAGATTCCAAATATATGAATCCCTCTCTCGAGACGCAAATCGTATCAAACGTTATATACTGTACGTATATCATCGTTATACGAAGATTTTTCATAAATTCGCGATTAGGTTCTTTTATTTTTATTATTATTATTTTTGGAAGACTCGGATTTTTGTTTTCGATTCTCTCGATATTTTCAATATTTGTCTTTCTACACGCATATTTCACGCGAGAATTAAATTTATTTATTTAAGTTATTTTTTTCCAATATTTTCAATATTTGTCTTTCTGCGTGTATTTGTTATTTTTTATTTGCGCATTAAAGCCAGAAAGCAGCAAGACGTGTATATATACAATCGGAAACGTTCAGGCTAGCTTCTGAAATGCCAATTTCTTGGCTTTCCGTTTGCATGCGCGTTGCCGCGCGACACGCCTTTCGATCAATTACGTTACTAAAGTCTTTACCGATAAATCGATCCGGTAGATATATTCTAAACGCGTCCCGACGGAGTAATTTGCCCCAAATATCCGAAGCACTCGCGGCTGCCAAATAGCCAGAGGTAACGTCGCCCTTCGCAGGTGTCGTGATAAACTAAGCGTATATGTGCGCGTGTGTGTGTATGTTGGCGTATGTACGTGCGGATTATATCCTGCGTGTTGACAGAGCAAACGCGTCTACTTTGTTCGAACCTAAAACGTCGTTTCGTATAACGCGAGCGATTGCAAATTTACGTATCTATCGTAACTACCGTAAGAAAAGCGCTCTCATGCATTTGCCATTAGGGAATTTTAATTACAAATCGGACTCGCGTCCGAGAATGGCAATCCGCGCCCTCGTCGTCTATACTTTCACGACCCATTCTAACATTCAAAACCGATATTCCCGAGACTTAAATTTCACGACGCGCGACTTCTTTTCTCGACCGAGTTTCAATCGATTTATTCCGCGTTTAAATTCGACCGCGAGCAAAAGAAAATTCTCAGTCGTCGCTGGGGATTCTCTCGTCCCTCACCTCTTCGGGTCAGGCACGGTGCAAAACGACCTCGGGCGCCGTCTGAAGTAGGAACTCTCGATCCAGTCCGCCTCGTCCTCGAGATCGTACCCCATGCGGGAGTAGGTCGGATAAGGCTGACGATACATGATCTGAAGGGGTCTACGGGGATACGGCGCGTCGCACAGGTTCTCGTCGCTTGGCACGCTACGCACGCACGCCGACAGGATCGAGTTCCTGGTGGAGCTGCACGGCGACGGACCCCGCGTGGACAGACAGCCGAAGAAGCCGCCGCCGGACTTTTCGACGGCGTCAAGCTGCCGGCTCGTGATGCAGTACTGCTCCTTGATGTCCTCGCGCGAGTACAACGGCGTCGCGCGACGATCCCACGAGTCCGTGTTCCCGGCGAAGCCGCCGCCGTGAAGATCCACCTGCGTCGAGACGTCTATCTGTTCGCAAAAAAATGAGAGAGAGATGTATAGGAGCGTTTTTTGTATATATTTCCCAGAAAAAAAAACAACAAGAGAGAGTTTTCAAACGCGGAACAGAACGTTGATGGAACACGCGGAATAACGGATAGACACTCGGGGGAGGAAAAATTGTCGTGAAAATCCACCGACGAGATGGAGCTATTTGTAATTTAATCTGCGACAATACATTTTGACAGCGGCGTTTTTCACCACGGCGACTGAATAATTGCGCCGAAAGAATCGGAATTTAATTACCGCTTTCCCTTTGGGCGAAATAAATACAATATAAAGGCAATAACCGTGAATAATGATAAAATTTTCGCGAGCATAAACGCGGTTATTTGTATTTATGATGTGCAGATAATTGCTTCTACTCTCTTGCTCGCGGGTATTTTGAGAAGTCTCTCAAAACCATTTAGATTAAAATTTAGATCGTGCAAAACAATGTTTCGATCGATATTGCCAAAATTGATATTATTTTCCACTTTGTCGCAATCCCGTTAATTTTGTTCAATAATTTACGTTAAACGTTTGTCGTTATCTTAGCCAGTGTGAAAAAAAATCTGAAATATTTTGAAACATTTGTGAATTGTATTTTATTGAGCCCAGCGCTCTCTCTTTGATCGACAATTTTGCTCTTTCATTTGTTGCTTGAATTAATTTTCCGTGTTGTTAATTTTTCGTGTCAAAAAAAAAATCAAATATTTGACGATCGGTCTGACTTATTACGACAACGAGCGCTGAAACGTGCAGCAGCTTCACCGACGCGCGAAAAAACGTCGCGCTTTTTTTGCGCCGTGCGCGGCGCGTTTAAAAATTGTATATCGTTCTTTGATCGACTGAAACTGTTTCATTCACTGAAGCAGTTTCCGTAGTCTACACCACGTTCTCTCTCTCTCTCTCTTTCTCTCTAATTTCCCCGGACTTCATTACCTGTTCTTACATTATTCCTTGTTAAACATGAAACTCTCTTCGAGATATCTTCGGCACGCGAAACGCGCCATTGTGCCTGTCTAATTATCGTATTATCGGTTTCCGGCAACGAGATTCGTTCGGATCCCTGGCAGAGGGAGAAATCAACGAAGGAAAAGAGGAGAAGGATAAGGGGAACGTTCAGTCTTCTCCAAGCCGAGAGAGCGCATTTCTCTCGAGTGGACTGACCTACATTCGATCGGCAGGAAACGGATTTTGGAGCGCGTGCAATGTCCTCCTCCTCCTTCTTTGAAAATAAAGACAATAATCAGGATATTGTTATTTTTGCGATTACATCGCGCGAACGAAGTTCGTCGTCGAAATTCTTTGAAGCGTTTTTTTTTTTTTTTTCAATTTGCTCTCGGTGTGGGCGTGCAAACATGACAAACGTGTTACAAGGAAAGGAAACGTAGGCGAAGCTAATAAACAACGCGACAAAAAAGCGACAAATAACAAAGAGGAACACGTACACATATAAAGAGAGAATTAAACCTTTCGCGCGAGTCGAAATTCTTTTTTCTCATTCCCAATTAGTCTGGTTCGAATTAATTTTAATTAGTGTCGAGTCGCGCACTCGACACATTGGCGCAATGATATTGAGACTCGGAGCGCAAAGAGTTAAGAGAAGAAATATTTTTCTAAAAATATTATCTTCTTTAAAAGTTGAATTGCGATAATGTGTAATGGGATTGAAAAGATTTAACGTTTCAGGGGTGTAAATTTACATATTCGTTAACGAGATACGTTAAGAGTAACGTGACCTAGTCAACGGATCAGCTCGAGTTTAACCGTCGACGATTAATAAGAGAATCCGATCGTCACAGCGACGGACGTGGTGGTTAATGAACTTTACGTTATCGTACATCCGAGACTTTACGAAGTAAAACAAAAGAAGCACATGTACACACACACACGCGCGCGCGCGCGCGATACACACCGGAAAAAAATAATACATGTGATATAAAAACGCGCGGATACGTAAACAAAAGTTCACGCGAACTTATTCCTTACGACAGTATAATAATACAAGCGTAATTTATCGCATCGCATTAATACGAGAAAAGAAACGTCTGATACTAAGACTCTCGGGTGAGTTTTTCTTCGGAAAACAGCGAGGGATAGGAAAAAAAGAGAGAGAGAGAGAGAGAGAGAAACGAGAAGTGTGCCGTCGCGGCACTTCTGAGAGATGAAAGAGCAGGAGCCACAGCCGCTGGCAATTTTCATGCGACGCGGTCTGTTTATTTCCTACTTATTAGTCTATTTAATTCCCGTTATTTCTTCGGAGTAAATATATATACAAGTCTCGAGAAATCGGAAAATGCGAGAAAAATGAATATTATCGTTTTGGAGCACAGAGTCTCAATGATCCAAACGCGAAACGTACATTCGCACGTACCGTACGGTCTGTCAACGGAATTGGAATCTGTACCTGGGGATAATAAACGGGTGTCGTTCTGCCGACCGCGTTGGCATCACCCCGCATCGGCATGTTCGCGGATGCGGTGGGCAGGTTTCTCGGGTTCATGGCGATCTCAGGACCGGGATGGATCCTCCTCACGCCCGCCGGGCCACCGCCGGCGGGTACCATGCTGCTGCTGGTGGGCGCTTTAACCATCCTGGGCCGCACCCCGCACGGCCACACTCGCGAAAACGCCGCGAATACGCACACCAGCTGGGCCTATCGATCCTACCCGCTTTTTCCCTCTCGAACGAGAGAAATGCGCCCGGGGGATGTCAAATCGGGGGATGTGTGATATATCCCGCGAGCGACAGCCAACCAGCCAGCCTCCTCCTCGTAGACTATCTCGTCGGCGCGTCGTCTCGCGTGACGTTCATGATCGCGCGCGGGACGACGCGAGATCCACCACCACCACCACTACGTTTTTACGCGGCTCTCGTTTACTCGCGACACTCGCGCCTCGACACGGATCCTTCTCGTGATCTGTCGTCGGCGAGTGTCCTGACGATCCTGTCCTGCGGATCCGACAACGTCGAGCGCGACGACGACGATGACGACGACGACGACGACGGACCGACCGCGAAACGACGTTGGCAAAACGCGGACGCACGACCGAGGCGACGCGTCTCGGTGGTCCTCGCGAGACGCGAGGGATGACGTGCCCCTGTGTGTGAGCCGGAGAGAAGAGCGAACCGCCGCCGGGGTGGTGCGCCTGAGTCGGTGCGAGAAAGAGCGCGCGTGTCGGGGTGGGTTTGGGAGATACACGGGAGAGAAACAAGGGTGAAGGAAGCTAGATAGCGAGATACGGAGGGGGATGAATGGAGGGAGTGGAAGCGTGGGGGTGGAAATCGCGGATGTTCGGGGGAAAAGGGGAATGATGATGACGGGGCGACGCGGTAGGGGTATTTGTAACCTTCGCTCTACTCTCGACGCGTGTATTCGCTTTTATATGCCGCACACACGGCACCCTCTCGTCACACTCTCTTCTTCTTTACAACATCCCTCTCCTCTATCTTTCTCCGTCAGGCGTATTAATATCGTGATATTTATCTGTGTCGCGCGTTTAATGTCAATAGAGGATGAGAGAGCGTTATAAATAGAACTTCGCCGATTATTTTCAAAGCGCGATGAACTCTGCCGGACTAATTAACGACAATATCGCAGTTATTCTACTAGAAAAATTCTATAGGGGACGCGGATCTTGATTTTTCTTTTTTTTTTTCCTCCATTTTTTTTAATTAATACAACGACTGCATAAAAAAGATTGTTTTGTTAATTGGCTGGGCAATTAAAACGACGTTCTAGTTCTCTCGTTCTGACAAAAATATATATAAGTCCGAAAATATTCTAAAATATAAATTCTAAATCCAATATTCTCTCTAGTTATTCAAGAGTTCTGTCTTTTCCATCTTGTATACTTGTATATATATTTTTTTTGTTCAAAACAATATTTTTTTACAAAATAATTAGTCGAACAATAAGCAGACCGTAATAACGTGTGCGTTGTTGCTGCGTAATCGAAGGTAAACCAGGAAATGAACGCGAGAAACGTTTCGTTCTGCGGGCACGTGCGCATATGGGACAATGGCATTAGCTGAAGAGGGACGTCGGAGGGTGGCAGAAAGAATGGGAGAAATGAAAGGAGGGGGGAGAGGAAGAAAGATAAAAAAGCGACATGTTAAACATACTGGCACGTCGCGGCGGTGAATGAGAAGAGCGCAGCGAAAAGAGGGTTGGCGGGCGCGGGTAAGAGAAGAAGATAAACGAGATGACACAGTTGCAATATTGAAAAGACAAGCCGGACGCGTGTTGGCACGGCGGAATGAAACAAATATGACGTCATAGACGGGCGTCGTTCTATCCTTTAAAGCCGCGTACGCCCACGTCTCATCCTTGTGCATACATGCGCGACGTGCACGGAAGTACCGACGCCCACAAACAACAACCACGAAGCCGGTCCAAGCGATCGGGCCATGTCACGTCGGAACCAGATGGAGCTCCTCTGCGCGTCCTTCCGCCGTCACCCTCTTTGTCACGGCGCCGGAACTACCCCGTAAACTTCGACCGACATAATCTCAATCAGATAATCGAATCTCGGTCTTGGGGTTGTTTTTTTTTTTTTTATTAAGAATATGCATTTTTTAAATTTATTTAAATCGAACAAGTTAAATTAATGAGATTTTGACATTTATTTTTTCAATTACAGTAAGTTTTACGCAAACTCCAACGACGTCGTTTTTATTTTACTATTTTGAAAAAGTTATTCGCTTTTTAGTAAAGAATTTTTATGTTTTGAGTATTTACGATATAAAAATATTATGTAAATAAATGTAAGAATTATATAAAACTGGTGGTTTTCTCCCTATACACATTGAATTTGTAGTACTTGAGTTGAAGCAGAGAGGTCGGCAAGCACGGCAAATGCGCATTTTATCTGTGGCATCGCCGCAGATCTCTTGTGTACCGACAAGTTGTTTAACAACAACAATATGAACTATATAAAATTTCATTTTTGTTTTTAATTAGACGATAAAACGAAGTAACATCAAACAAGTACGAGTTGTAAAAACAAATAACTATCGAGTGAGGACGCGGTTGTGTAAATTCAAAAACGAGCGTATTTCGCGCGATGAATTACGTTGTATTTGCGCAGTGTAGTGCGTAAATGTTACGCATCAACGATACAAAAAATAAAAAAGGACGGATGTGCATATGTTTGTCTTAACGCGTGCTTTTAACTTGGATTTCAGCGAAGGATTAAATTGTTCGTCTGTTGAGTGACTTTGCATTCCTAAAACTGAAACAACGACGAAATCGAATGCGTGTGCGCGCCGTGCCATGCAAATAAACACGCGCGAATTTATAGAACTGGAAAGCTCGCGGGTATATACGTGTGACGCGAGTCATTCCTTTTTTACTTAACACCTTATGGTTTCGCGCAACCATCGAATAGTCGTCGCGAACGCACGGACACACTTGGGCGAAATAGCTGTGAGACATATTTTGACAGATCTCTTGGCGAAACACCGTTTTCCCGGTTTAAATTGATGCTCGATTTTTTCACAGAAAACCTAGATAAAGTGAGTAAAAATACAGCCGCGAAATTCATTTAATTTACGACGACGTGCAATAATATATTATTTATCACACCCGCGTGCTGAATTACATCTAATTAAAATTTTTACAAGCTTCATCTCCGTAATAAATTCCCGTCTCGGTTGTATGTGTCTTCTAACAGTGAGGGAAAAAGCCACGGCGCGGACGGCGATAAAAATGAAGAACGGAAGATGGAACGATCGAGTGACACTGAATGTGGGTGGCGTACGACACGAGACGTATAAAGCGACGCTAAGAAAAATCCCGGCGACCAGATTATCGCGATTGACGGAAGCATTAGTGAATTACGACCCCGTGCTGAATGAATATTTTTACGATCGGCATCCGGGCGTCTTCGTCCAAGTGCTTAATTATTATCGCACGGGGAAGCTGCACTATCCCACCGACGTGTGCGGCCCACTTTTCGAGGAGGAGCTGGAGTTTTGGGGCCTCGACTCGAATCAGGTGTTGTTTCGTGCTTTTTACAAAGTAAAAGATCTGATCTGACTTTGAAAAAGAAAAAAAAACACGTTTTATAAAAATAGAAAGGTCGCATTTTCTTCTTTCTCATATTTTTTGTATAAATTTTTTCACGCCCACACTCTCTCGCAAGGACCTATCGCAAATTTAAACGGTAAAAAAGAAAAAAAATTCAACACTCAGTGGCCTATATACAAAAAACGACACAATTTATCAACGTAAATCAATCATGTGTCGCTCTCGCGAAGGTGCTTTAGAAGTTCCTTAATTAAGTTGACTTCCTGCAGGTAGAACCGTGTTGCTGGAGCACGTATAGCATTCACCGGGACACGCAAGCCACCCTGGCAATTCTCGATAAACTTGACATCGAGGGCGAGAAGCTCGGCGACGAAGAAATCGCGCGGCTATTCGGCTTCGAGGAGGAATATTACAGCGAAAATCTAACGAGATGGCAGAGATTACGATCGCGCGTTTGGATACTCTTCAACGAGCCGTGCTCGTCCACCACAGCCAAGTGCATTGCCTGCGCAACGGTGTTCTTCATTTGTCTGTCGGTTCTTTGTTTCTGCGTGAAGAATCAAACGCCGGGATCGCTGATGAAAAACGAACACGAGGACACGTTGGACGACTGTTCGGATAACAATTCGGCTATCAATTCTCATCGGGCGTTTTTTTATCTGGAACACGCGTGCAACGCCTGGTTCAGCGTCGAGATAGCGCTTCGCTTTATCGTAAGATTGTTTTTTCTCATTACTGTGTCATCCGTAAAATTTAAATTTTTTATTTCACAAGTTTTGTTAATTTAAATTCCATTTTACACGAAACAAACGCAACGTTCGTTCGTCTCAATGGCTCCGCAACGACATTTCTAATTGGCAATCGATAAACTGAAATTGTGACGCGGGCAACGCACGTCCGAACGTTTACGTGAGACGAGCCAACGTAACTGAATTGCAGGTAAGCCCGAGCCTGAGGCGTTTCGTCATGTCGCCGGTCAATCTGATCGATCTGGCGGCGACGATGAGCTTCTACACGGAATATCTGGCGAAGCCGAATCTTTACGTGGAGCTGCTGTCGGTGGCGCGGGTCCTGCGACTATTCAAGCTGACGAGACACTCGCCCGGACTCAGAATTCTCATACACACCTTCAAGGCATCCGCGAAAGAGCTGGGCCTGCTCGTCTTCTTTCTCGTGCTGGGAATCGTGCTCTTCGCCGGTCTCATATTCTATGCCGAACGCCTTCAGGTATGGAGGAATTAAACATTCATAAATTCCATGTGGATGGAGGAACTAAATATTTCTCAAGGACGCGGGTTTTTCAATCGGACGCGGTCCTGCTATTATAAACCAACAAGAGTTTTTACAGCGAAATCTACAGCGGGGAAAGATTCGATTTCTTCAAGAAAAAAAAAACCGCACCCCTTTAGAATTTCGCGCGTTCTCTATCGTAAAATCGCGGGTTGAATATTTCCTGTGCGACATTAATAACACATAAATAACAAAACATGTATTCATTTCAATTTGTGTGTTTGGATTTTCAATTTTTTCCAGGAAAATCCCGACAACGATTTTGACAGCATACCGCACGGCCTGTGGTGGGCCTTGGTCACCATGACCACAGTAGGTTACGGCGATATGGCACCGAAAACTTTTCCCGGCATGTTCATCGGTGCGCTGTGTGCTCTCGCCGGTGTCCTTACTATCGCGCTTCCGGTTCCGGTCATTGTCAGCAACTTCTCCATGTTCTACTCGCACACGCAGGTGCTCGCACTATCCTCGTTTTCGTTATTATCAGGTTTTTTTTTCAATTATTTATTTTACATGTTTTCAAATGTAATTTATCGCTTTGTCACATACATACATCCGGTCGCGAGAAAATCAATAAAGCATGTTGTTCTTTTTTTATTTCACGCGAGAATTATAATTGCGCAAATTTTTTCAGGCGCGCAGCAAGCTGCCGAAACAAAGACGAAGAGTCGTGCCGGTTACTCGAAGACGATCGAGGTCGCCGTATCAGGGTTACATTGACAGCGAGGATCTTCTAGCGAGTTCAACTTCTAATTCGATAACAGGTTTAACGCCCCGATCAGCCGCCGCTGGACTAGAAAACGTACTGCAATTACAGGTGCAACTGGATTACCGTAAACCGTAGAGATTGCTCGAGTTGTAAACTTCACTCGTTTGCGATAACTCGGTTAATCGCGCGAGTAACAACTTTTTTATTATTAATAAAATCTGTCCACGCATATTTATTGTTACAGCCCAGCTTGGCAATGAACTTATCGGAGATAGGCGCGAGTACAAAATTCGAGAGAACGGCTATTTCAGCGGCGAGCGGAACTTTCAACAGATGTGAGAACAACGCGATTGACGATCAGTTTGACGATCAAACATCCATTCGACCGGATTTCGAAAACAATGTGTCTCCCGAGCCTGCTTCTGACGCCTTTATAATTATGTCAGAAAAAATAAAGACCGATGTGTCACGCTCGGTAAAAACAAAAAAGAAGTAACGCAACTCCTCGCGGCGACAAATTAAATTTTCGTTCGAAAATATGTGAAATAAATAATTAAAAAGAAACCCGATGCGACGAAAAAAAAAAAAAAAAGAAAAAGCGTTTCTCTTCCTTGTGAATTTGACCGGGGATTAATTTCATCCTCTTAATTGCGAAGAAGCTCGGAAATCGAGTCTGTAATTTTCGACGACCGAAAACTTCGAGGATCTTCGAAGGAAAACTGTTCTCGGGAGCAGAAGATAAGCATCATCTTTGGATTATCGAGCGTCCGTTAATCTTCTTTGGCGTGAAGTGCGGTTGATAGGCGAGCGTCCGGGGTTGTTTTCGCGTCGTGAATTCGGCAAATATACATCGAGGCAAATCTCTCTCTCTTTTTCTCTCTCTTTCTCTCTCTATCTCTCTTTCTTCTTGAGTGGCATCAGCGCGCAAGCGTAAGCCATCGACCGGTGGAGAAATTCGCTTGAGAGTAGCGACGAACCCACTCAAGCAAACAGCCCACTCGGGATAGCCTCGGAACGCACTTCGTCGTGATCCGCACGTGAGACGCGTGTAAAACGCGACACTTTGTATATGCACAAACTATCCCTCTCTCTACTTTCCTTTTTCCACTTTGACTGACATTTTCCGGTTCCTTTTCGTCATTGAACTCGGCGTCTCGTTCGCCGTAATCCGGCTGTTTTCCGCAGCGACTGCTGCTATCTTTGGTTATCCGCGGCTTTGCAGCTTCAAATTGCGTGCGTTCAGATGGTTCGCATAGATTACGAGAGAAGTTGCGCGTAAAGATCAAAACCACACGTCGGCAAACAGTGCCGCACAATGAAAAAAATTCATCTCTGAGAGAGTTTACGTCTCTTACCCTCGGAGCGAAGAACCTGAATATTGCAAAAGAGACCTTTCCTTGAT
>QVOB01019991.1:0-10858 GCA_014839585.1 Pseudomyrmex concolor | reverse complement strand
TAAAGTACCAAGTGCCATATCTCTCGCCGAAATAATCTGCTCAAAGTGTCAAATAAGATTGTCAGAACTTGATCAATTAATAGACAGACAAGATTAATGTGAAAAAATTAAACTGAGAAAAAAGGTAAAATGAAAAAAAAAAAAAAAACAAAAATACTTTTAACGAAAAATTTGGTAAAAGTGTGAGACTCACCTCTAGATTATCTTACAAATGTTTTTAATTATTTGTTCTACAGACAAAACATTTAAACGAAACACTCACTTTTAATGAGTGTATTTGAATGTAACGTTTATATTTTCTTTTGAAAACGTCATTATGTAGTAATAACGCATATGTTATTACTACGTTTATTACAGCTCTCTGTTCTCCTTCAAATTAATGCTGCTTATCGAACGAACAATTTTCGGCCAATAATAATTTATAATAATTATGCAGTATATACACGTATATACATCTCATCTCTCGTATTGCAGTGTACGTATATATCTCTTTTTCGCTGATAAGCTATAATAAAATTCTTGTATTTTAGCTCCGGATAAAAATAACTTGAATTTTCATAAATATCATAATCGCAAACAGTAATATCGTTAATTCCGATAGCAAAGCGGATTATTTACACTCACAATTAGCGTATCGTTTGAATGCGATGTGCAATAACAGGACACGCGCTTTTAATATCTATCGATAACTAAAATGATTTATCCCTGGAATAGCATCGCGACAAATCCAGAAATGTTTGATTACAAGCCGTAAAAATCACAAGATATATTAAAAATGTAAAAATTTGTGTTAACAACAAGAAAACATTGTCTGCACATAAATAAATCACAGAAATTATGTTTACAATGACGTAGAAATTTTTTATGAAATTTATTTTTTCTTACTTATTAGTTTTTCTTCTCATCTTAAATTCAACGCGTTCTAAAGAGCAGGCGTCAATAAGATTCAAGTTTGTGAGATGTCACAAGGGAGAAGAATATTTGCTCGTCGGAATGCAATTTTACTTTTGAAGACGCACTGTTGAGAATGTGTACGACACGTCGGAGAAAAAAAATATATATATTTTGCGCTTCTTATGCAAAAAAACAAATTATCGCCATCACGTCAAAGTGGTGCTTACATTTTCAACAATGTTTTATACTTGGAAAACTATTTCGGCCACTTTGTCATTTACGAAATAACAGCTTATCGCTTCGTATATATAAACAACATTTCGCGAGCTGATTCATTAGACAGTCAAAAAAACTCGATGATAAAATTGAAAAATAAAATAAATAATTAACAATAAACTTTCTAAAACTGTTCATCAGGAGGATTAATTATTGTAGGAATTCATTGTTCTCTTTGAGAAGAAAGTTTTATCACTCTTCGTAATCTCACGCTGGGAATATTTGTTTTAATCTCATTTTGTAGCGCGCGCACTGAAAAAAGAGTTTTGTTGAGATAACCAAAATTTGGTAAATCAAACCAAATAAAGTGTTTTAGAAACCAAATTTTGGTTGAGATTATCAAATTTTGGTAATTTCAACAAAACTATTTTTTCTGTGCGTTCAACGCGAAGTATAAACACAGAAGATGCTAAAAATTCAAAGATAATGGTGCTGCCAAATAGTCTCATTTCACAATCCGGTGTCAGACAAATTATCCTTCCCAATGGAATCTAAATTGCATCTCTGTTCTCGTGTAAAACTAATTAACTTCCTGCCAATGCTACAAAATGTTTCTAGCTAATCGATTGTTGCCATCCTATTTTTTGTGTAGAAAATACCAATTTGTTGCGAGCTCTATTAGTGTTTGTTCAATAGATTCAAGTATAAATGCAATACATATTTCAAAATATACATATATATATATTTACATGTTTTATATAAATATATATATTTACATATTGTATATTATTTACGATATGTTATAAATACATCCCGACTTTTACAAAATAAAAAATATTCTACATAAAAAAATTGTGCTATGTTAACTTTTTTATTTTTTCGAAATATATAACAAAAATATGAAAATAGATTGTAAGAAACAGATTGCAGAAGATTACATCATACTTTTTTAAAGACTGATGGCAAATTTCGCCTATTTTTTGGATCTCGAATTTCAAACTTTTTTTTATGACAAATAATACTATTAGATGAAACATTAATCTCAGTAAAATTTCGAGATGAGCATAGACACGGTTCCGAAGATACAAGGGGGTGAAAGTGATGATATCCAGTCAGAGTGTATTGCATAAGGAAGAATGCGTGGCTGAAGTTCATATGTAATATTAAAGGTATAAACAGAGTATATTCTGTCGAATGGATCATCTATGATCCATTGAACATATCCAATATTACATTTTGGTTAATCAAAACACTTTGCTGGAATTGGCAATTAAAAACAAAAAGAAGATCGATATGCGATATCTTCGGAACCGTGCCTATGCTCATCTTAAATTCTCTAGGATTAATGTTCCATCATAGTACTATTTGGCATAAGAAAAAGTTTGTAATTCAAGGTCCAAAAAATGGGCAAAAAAACAGGTCTTTTTGCTATCATTCTTTAATTAATTACTTAATTTGACAGTATAGTATTATTGACTAATTATTCAACATTAATCTAATCTGATAATAAATCTCAAATAAAACTCTCACTTATTCGCACGTGCGTTGGTTCTCTTTTTGCACACTTTCGATAAGTACAATCGATTCGTTGAACAAATCGGTGCGTTGTTCGAGCACCATCTCTCTCTCTCTGAAAAAATCTAGAAAATACCATTGTATAACTCAAGAGAATCGAGAAATATTACCATGAAGTATAAAGCTTATAGACATTAACACAACGTACTTATGTACAACATATCTGAAACTGGAGTAGAGCGCGCGCGCACAAATATATCTATTAAAAAAATTTTCTTGCGGAGCTATATTTCTCGATTGTATCGATAATACATACCGGCAAATACGATACGCAAAGCTGAAGATAAATACGAATATACAATATGTGTATCGATCGTATCTCGGTTGCGTAATGCTGTTTCTTGTTAGTGTCTCTTCGAGCGCAATGTTAAACCGAGTGGATGCGAACGAGGTTCACAATAGTTCGTATTGTTAATGCGCCGTGAGACAAAGAATAGGAATATGGAAACGGAGGTACGTAATATGTTCTGAATAAGCTCTCTCTCTCTCTCTTTCTCTCTCTCTCTCTCTCTCTCTCTCACTCTCACACTCTTACTCTCTCCGATCAAATTCTCTATTTACAATTAATTTTGCATCACACATGCATACACTATACATTCTGACGTAGTTGCATGCCATTGACATTTACTCAAGCGCTACTAGACTCCCCATCTTCCCGCTTTCTCACCCATTCATTCACACACTCTCTCTCTCTCTCTCTCTCTCGCAATGAAAATCTACCGCTTATCGAGGTATCTTGTTCCCGAACTTGTGGTATATCCAGCGACTACGTAATATGAGCCAAGATTAAGATCCTTAGATCTTAATCTTGGCTCATTTACTTTAGTACTTTAAAAGTGTCACGCATCAGTAAGAAATTGTTGAGCTACGTGTCCTTTTTTCAAATTCATTGTCGGTGTGCGCGATTCGAAGATCGAAAAGCTATTTCTCAAAGTAAATCGAATCCCAATTGCGAATATTGAATTCGTTTCTACTCGATATTCCGAGAAAACGAATTGCGGATTCGTGATACTTTGAAAATAAGTATCTTCAATATTAAATATGTATATATATATATATATATATATATATAATACTGTATACAATACAGTATGTATATACACAATAAAAACATTTTCCAAACGCTCGAAGAAGATATTCTCTTTCAATGGAACGTACATGCAATCTTCAACGTCTGTAAAAAAAACAGGGTGCTCCAGACGACACTCTTGTATCTCTTACCTCTTACAAATCTTTTGACTAAAAAAATCTCAACTACGACACGCACGTTAATATGTATGTAACACTTTGTCCTAGTCTCTTTAAAATAAACAAGCTGAGAGTCTAAAATGTAGACTCTTAAAAACATTCTGCGCTTCTCCCTGAGAAGGATTTTATCAGCTCCTGGAGTACCCTGTGCGAAGTCGAGATCTCACGATCCGTTTTCCGTTGTGAACACGATGATTCACTAGGTGTTCTTGTAAGTGCTATGCCGAGCGATGGTCTGCGTGGTGCACGGGCTATCCTGGATCGAGCTCAACCGCACGACAGAGCTGTGAGGCATGTTGGTGCTGGCGCCGTTCTCGTGGCGATTGTGATCACCGCTGGCGCACACCATCGCCAAGGCGCTGCCCCGGCTTTTCGCGCCTCTGCAGTGCAACAGTTCGCGCATACCCTTGCGAAAGTTTCGCGACAGAAAAGCGTACAGCAGCGGATTCAGACAGGAGTTCATATACGAGATCAGGAAGGTTGACACTGTCAGCAAAGTGCTGAAATCCGACGTGTTGTCGTAGTTGGTGCCCCAATGTCGCCAGACAATACGCGCTTGTTGCGGCAGGTTGCACACGGCGAACATCATCACCACCGCGATCAACATTCTGCAAAACATGCGGACGAGACGTTGGTGTATAGCCGCAAGCGAGTGCCGCATTTACAGATCAAAGATTTCGAAAAAATGTTATCAAAGTTAGCTAATAAGTAGTAGAACAAATATAATTTTTAATAAAGTATCAAAGTTAATATAATTTAACGTAATTTTCTACAGTTATGACAATATTTATGTTATGACAATATTTATTTTTTTCAAAGTCTTGACTTTTGCGTAATTAAGTGAAATGTAAACATTAAACGCATTAACGAACAAATCGTTTAACTGCGCGTGCAAAATTATAGCGATAGTGAATGAAGTAAACACATTTCTCACGCGCAAACCTCGAACGGATATTGGTTTCGGCCAAACCGGAAATCGAAAACGCTGCATAACGCGCGGCGGAAATAATAGAGATACCTGATAACGCCGCGTCTCGCCTTTAGAACGTTCTTGCTCGATGTGTGCACGTGGTGGACACGACCGTTTCTGCTTTTGGCGACCAGGCCGGGTCCATTGAGGGCAGCGCTGCTTTTCCAGAGTCCGACCGCGATTCTGGTATACAGGCAACACATAAGAGAAAGCGGGAAGAGGTAGAGGAACACTAGGTTCACCACGTCCAGAAGGTTCTTGTTGTGTTTCTTGATATTGGCGATGCAGATGATGTCGATGTCGCCGGTACTGAGACGATTGCTGATGGTCTCGACGTAGAAGAACCTGGGCGAGGCGTATATTGCCGCGAGTATCCACACCACACCTATCACTATTCTAAGACGACTTCTGGTCAACATGGATCGGCATTTGATGGGATAAACGATGGCTAAGTAACGCTCCATGCACACGACCACGAGGATCAATATACTAGCGGTGTAGGAGAGCGCGTGCACAAACATGTACACCTTACAGAGAAAATTGCCCAGCTGCCAGCTGTTCATCAAGTAGTTGGTGAGCGTCTGGTAGACGCAGAATATGCCCACGCAGAAGTCGGCCACCGCCAAGTTTGCCAGAAAGAAGTTCGTGATGCTGCGTAACCGCCGAGAGAACGTCACCACGTAGATCACCAAGCTTCACTTTGGCTAACAATAAACGTGATCAAATTCAATGGCAGTTTTATCATTTTATTGCGGGTAAATCTCTGCGATCACGTTAAAAGAACGTCTTTGCAGACCGAAGATATTTCTAACAATATCGCAAATAGAGATCATCTTTGGCGACGCGCTAGAAACGATCCAAGTTTCATCTCAGAGACTAATTAGTGAGAAGACAATCTAGTTTCTAAAAAATCTGCATTAGCTTTAAATTTTTCTGACTGCCAAGATCGATTTTATTAGGTATATATAGAAAAATCTTTTTTTAGTCGATAAACCGATTATTTTCTCTGTAATTGATTCTCGCATATCGAGCTTTGCCTCTCTGCGCGAAACAAGAGTTAAATCACTATAATATCTTTATCTGAAGGATACGCGAAAAACTCGATAGGTTCGTTAGGAAAACAACAATAAGATGGAAATATCGAAGTAACAAGAGAAATTACGCTCTTTTAATTTCAACGTTGTACAAATTTAGTAAAAAAAAAAAAAATTTAGTAAATTACATATGTGATTGTGTCTTGTTATATCATTTGTAGTGATTTTTTTTCAAAAGTAAATCAATCGTAGATATTCGTAATTATATAATATTTAGAAACAGAACCGAATGAAACGAATTAAACAAAGTTGGGAATCAACATTTTGAAAGAAAAACCCTGTGATTGAAAACTAACTCGCTCTGTTTATTTCTTTGGCTAACCGAATAATTAAAAGGATAAATAGAGAAAGTAAAAATAATTCGAAAGAGGAAACGAGAGGTTTTAATATAAATTCCGATTTCAATTACTCGTCCGTTCTCGTAAAATCCTACTTCGATCCGATCTTGTTTTAATTTTATTTAGCGAAAAAATTGCACGATATCGAATAAATTACGAGTAAATCAAAATTGAAGTCTAATAAAACACTCTTTGCTAATCTGTTGTTAGTTTTCAGCATCTTAATAACTTTTCGTTAATGGACCGTTAAGTGATCGTCTGAGAGAAACGCGTACGATAATGCAATATCTGCTCTTTCACGGAGCGCTATCCGCGTTAACTTTATTGATAAAATTTACCGATCTTTTAGTAGTGAAATAAAAAAAAAACGAACAAAACTTATTTTGATATTAAATATCTTAATTTGAATCATCAAGAACAAGATAAAGTTTTTTTCATTTTATATTTGAAGTTCATTCCGGCATTTATATACACTTTCCGCATTTCACTTTCCGGATTCCGACAACAGCTACATTCCATCTTCTCGCACACTTCTTTACGGGATGTCAACCTTTGTTCTCGTGCTCAAGATCGTCGTAGAGCGCGACGTTGTTCTGGTTTAAAGAAGCGCACGTCAGAAAGACTGCATGAAATAGGTAGAGAAAATGAAATGACACGAGATGGACAGCTCTTTCTTGCGAACGTTGTATCTTTCTGCACGGTGTCCTATCACAAATGCCCTTCCTGTGTTTCTCTTTCCTTGGCTTTGAGAGAAATCTCTCTAACGATCATCACAATAACAATTTATTATTAAAATTTTTGAAAAGAAGAGAACGGTTTTTACAACAATAGAAATACAATTATTGATAAAACATCGCTTAAAGAAGCACGTTTGTAATCGTAATGGCGATCTGCCAGCTCCGCCTTGGAGAAAATTAACTGAGCGGTCGCGCATTATAGAAAGACGAAGAACTCGGTCGATCCGAGTGCAAAGTTTCGGCAGTCTCGAAGTTGAACATTACGTATCTGATGCGAAGAAGAATCGCGTCTCAATTTTCGCCTTTTCTTTTCCCCCTCTCTTTCTCTCTTTTTCATCCTCTTGTCACATAATCCTTCGTTCTTAATCCCTCTTATTTTTCTCGGAGATTTCTCTCGCAAGATTCCGCGGGATAAGACGGTGAGCTATCGGTGACGGATGATCGGAGAATTTAAATTGTTAGCGGACGATCCGTCGCGTCGCCGCGGGGAGATTAATACGATATCTACCGTAAGACTTCCCCTAAAACCCGCAAATATCGGCGTTCTCGCAAATTCGAATCCCACAATTGCGATAGTGTCGATCGATCTCTCTCACCGATAACGGGCCATTTGTATTCGTACATTTTAATTTCAAATTTATGCCGGATTTATCGTCGTACAAATTTATGTGTCGATACCGACGGTACGAAATAATCGACGTCGTCGTCGCGGACATACAAATATTCGATTACGCGAAATACTCGCGTATTTCTTTTATGCATAATCAAAACGGATATAATGAATGTTGCGTAAGAAGAATGAAATATGACTCGCGCGGAAAAAAATCGCGCTCGTCCAAGCTACGCAAAAGAGAAGCTTCTTCGCTTAAGAGATTGAAATGTTTATTACGTCGATGAAAACGATCTTCGCAAATGACAAATTATCTTTATGGTTACAGTTTTCTCGCCCGATTTTATGCGCGCGGACTCGTGAAACTGCGCCTGACATTGAGAAATTATTGTGCGGCGTTTCCGCTCGAAGCTTGATGAACGATTTAATCTCACGACAATCCCGGAGACAATTTCAGTATACGACGCAGATCGCTCCGTCAATTGCGCGCTCCTGTCATATGAAACTTGAAGCTTTCCTCTTGACGTAAGACGCGCTGTCTTTGAAAGATGCTTTCGTCATTCCTTTGTTAGATTCTCCTTATTGTTACAATCGGCCGAAAAGGCATTACAAATTCAGAGGCAATTACGGAGATTGTTACTTACGATTGAAAATCACTCATTGAATTTTGAGCAATCTAATTCTTACTTACGATTGAAAATTACTTACTGAATTTTGAAAAATCCATTGTATAAGTCTTTTAGGTTTGTATTAGTCTTTTTTTTAATTTACCAAGATTAGAATATTTTGAGTGAAAAATAGAGGTAATAAAAATGTACGTGTTTATTTCACTAACTTCGATTAAAATTGAAACTTGCTTTTCGAGATTAAGACAGTATGGAACAACTAAAGACTAAGATGAAATCTTTAGTTTGGTCTTAAAACAAGTCAATTTCTTCTCGTAATCTCTTTTTCACTCATCTAAACTAAGCAATTAAAAAAAACGAGATTGCAAAGGTAATGACTTTATTCTCATCGCGTATGTTATAATCCAAAACTTAATTTAGATTAAGCACATTGCGTCTCCCTCTCTCTTTCTCTCTCCCTCTAATTCATTTCCTACAACTAAAAGCAGTCGATTAAAAGCAGCTCGGAGCTGCAACCATAACGAGTTTATTCCGGTCAATGTGCAAAACCCCAAAACAAGTTACGCCCAAGTTTTAACACGGAAGGAAATTAACCACGAAAAATTGTGATTAATTACAAAACAATGCATGTCTCTCTTTATGAAAAACACAATGTCAAAGCATAAAATGTTAGTAGCAAGTTTTGAACAGTTTTTTATATATAGTTTCATTTATAATATATTAAAGAAACTTTTACTAGATTTTCAAAACAAAAACTTTTGAAGAAGACAATGTCAAGATATAACAAAATTTTATTTTTTTACTGAATTTTAAATACGCTTTGTAGATTTACAAAATATAATATATGTATTTTTCGATGCTAGGTCTAGGAGACCTGATTGTTGTTTTGTTTAAATGTCTTTTGTAAATGTCTTTTGTAAATGTCTCTTTTTCGTGAATATACTTTTTGAGCCTTAAATAATCCGTTAGAAATACATGCAATGTTTTAATTATTTTTATATCAAGTTTCTACGAAAAATCGCGGCGTTATAAAGGACAATTAATATAACACTATAGAATTTTTGACACATAGAGGGGAAATAAAATTTAACAATTAAACATTGTCGACGTATTTCACGATCTAAAAACGGTGAACATCTTCTACGAGTGTTTTCGTCGTAAATCATGGCCGGTAATAAAATACAACTTAGTAAAATAAATTTTCTGAACTATCGCACGAGTAACACGGCCCGAAAAAAGGGACTGCATCCCTTTCTCATCTCGTGATTTTGAAAAATAAAGCAGACGCGGAGAAGCGTGTTCGTGTCTCGTCTGGCATGTTCAGAGTCATCAGTGCGTCGTCACGTTTTCGAAAATCTACAGATCAATAGTTGCAGGCAAAAATTAATTACGCGAATGAAGGACGCCGAAAAATTTGTTTTTTAGATTTTCTGATACTTTCGCGCTTTGTTTGCGAAGAGATTAGGTCGACGCGTTCAAAAATTAATCTTTAATTACGCTTACAATTAGCATACATACCATTTTATGGAAATGTGATTATATTCTTATAAATTTGCATTTCCAACGAAGAGGAAACAAACATAATAAATCCTATCTCATCTAAAAAATTACGGAGTTTAATACACATAATTTCTTTACAAGAAAAGTTACGACGTGATAGATCAAAAGCAGTAAAAATATTTCTTGACACATAAAATGTTATTAAGATTACAGATTCAATAAAGGACAGTTTACAGCGACACGTTGTCTCGTAATATGTACTCGTCGACTATATTCTCACGTTGAAGACTGACTATCAGAAATAATAACTTAGCTTGGATCGATGTTGCAAGAGAAATTAACCAACTTCGAAGTATATTCCGTGAAGAAACGCCAATTCACGCGCTGATATTATGCAGGGTTTGAAAGAGATTGTTCGGACAGATCTGTGCGTGAAATTCTAAACATTGCGCGTATCATTCGATTTCGGACAATATGTTGGTGATTCCAAAATAAAAAGATTTTTTTTATGAACATATTGTATAGTTTAATAAGCGAGATATAGACACACAATTATAGAGAATCTTTTAGTAAAATTCTGTATTGTTTATATTAAGTTTGTTTCTGTTTTAATTATGCAACGTGATTGCCTGCAATTAATTAACGAATGAATAGTTTACGATTTCTCAACTTTCGCTGCAATTTATTGACGCTTCCTGACAAAGAGCTCGAGAGTTTTTTTGTCTTTCGCGATGATCGACTTGTTTTTACTTTTGCCGATGTCTTCCAACTTTTTCCACTCGCCAATCAAACGAGAGAAACAATGTTATGAAATGCCTTTGAAGTATTATTTATTATTTTCTCTCTCTTTTTTTTTATAAAATCTGTTAAGTAAAGGTAATATTTTAATAAGTCTCAAAATCTTCGACTTCGCGCGATGAATTAAATAAACATAAGGTAAATGGGGATAAAATGACCATAGTTTTCTTTAAATGCAAACAACAGACTTTTATTTTTGTTATTTTTTAATATTGTTTTTTTATTTCACTTCACTGAAGCTTAAAGTAATAA
>QVOB01019987.1:0-14476 GCA_014839585.1 Pseudomyrmex concolor | reverse complement strand
GTCAGAGAAAGAGAGAAATATATATATATTTGCGTTAACGGAGTTGATTGGTTCTCGTACCGTTCGACAGCTGTACTAACGGTTGATGCATTACCGATAGGAGATCTCATACACATATACATGAAATGAAAATGGCGACTCGGAGAGTGCGGCGACCGAGAGCGGAGGTGTCGATAGTCATATTTCTTTCTCGCTCGCTCTCCGCATCGCGCGGCTCGCTATCTCCTCGAGTTTGCTTCCAAGCGCGCCAACCATGTAGGAAGTAATATATCGATAGGAAACCGAAGATATTGCCTTCTCGTGTTTATATCGAGGTTCGTGGGAATCATTACCGCGGATTTTGCGGAACACGCTCGAAGCCGCATCGCTCAATCTCTCTGTCTTTATCTCTCTCTCTCTCTCTCTCTTTCTCATTATAATTAAACAATTTCAATCAAATTCGCTGACACGTTGGAAACATTGATTTGCCTCAACGCGCAGATCGCAATCTCTCGTGCAAATGTATAATCAAAGCTCGCCTTCTCGCTGATAGGCTGATCAGATTACGTTGGCAATGCTAAGTAAGCATTCACAGCAGGTAATTACGACTACCCGTAATTCTCCTCGCAATTGCCTCAACAATGTTCGATGCTAATGCGGAGATGATCCCGCGAGGTCACGAACGTTTAGAAAATATTACCGTTCGTGAATACGAGCAATGAGAATAACTCAGGAGATTTTATAAAACATCGGGAGGTCTCTCTCTCTCTCTCTCTCTTCCTCCTCTCTCTCTCTTTCCCGGTATCTCGTTTTTCCCCACTCCCCCCTCTCTACTACTTTATTAAGCACAAAGACAGTCTTTCTTTTTTTCGAAGATGGTCTCGCACACACACAGACTAGATTACGATCTTCGTTTTTCCTCCGCGCTCCCGTCGGCGACAAAGTACCTTCGTTTAGAGACTGCAAGGCGGCGGCCGTTGAAAAACGCGGCGGCGCGGAGCGGTGGGGCGGCTATTGTTCGCGAACGGGACCCCCGAAGGAATGGGGATATTTCTGGATGCTGTAACAATTTGGATTTTAGAACACCTGGTCGGGTGGCACTGTCTCGCGATCATGTGGCCGAGCATAATGCAGTCGAGCCGTCGCGGGTTGTTGTAGGAAAAGGACCTTCCAAACACACCCCCAATACCAACGACGACGGAAGCGCAGATGACAAAGCATTTTCTCGCCCGAAACGCGACACAAAAGAACTCCCGATTCCCGAAAGATTATCTAGGGTGCCTCCGAGAAAAAGAAGAAGAGTAGACGTAGAGAGAAGCGAGATGTTAAAGCCCGTACAAAGTCTTGTATTTCGAACGCGATCTTCTTAATGCGCGCGCGCGGGTGTCGAATAGCTGAAAGTTTATTCAGGAGAATTGCTGAATGAAGAGAAAGAGAGAAGCGTAAAACCGTGCCTGATTATGCGCATTGATTAAAACCGGAAATCGACGACCGACACGCCTACTCGAGACGTCTATTTTTTTTTTTTTTTTTTTCTAGTAGCAGCTTCTAGAAACACCATCGACGAAAGCGGAACCGTGAGCCGTAGAGAGCCAGACCTCTCATACAAATTAGGTAAAGTTCTCCGAACGCTTCCCAGCCGTGCGTCAGAAACGCGCGCTATCGAAACTCACACGAGGCGGTCATCGCAATCTCTCGTAACCGCCAACGTCGGCGACGAGACGGTGGCCCATTTTTGATGTAAAATGTTCTATTTCTTCGACCGGAGAATCAGAAGCGCTTTCGCTCGTCGTGTCATTCAGCGAGCGAGAGGAAATTATAATTGGGCTCTCAGATTAAAGGTTTGTCGTTATTATGCTCGCGGTATAGGGTGGAGGCTCGAAAAGAGCTGGTCCAAGTGGCGGGAGGGATCCAGTTTTTACCGGCCCCCCCGTCGGGCACGGAGTCAACCGTCAGCCCGATCTTGATGTATCTCCTTCCACCCGAGGCTGCCCGTTGGCTTTTCATTCGGCCGATCCTCCATTTATATCGCATTACCAGACCGAGCTCCTTCGGAATCCGCTGAGAGAGAAAGAGAGAGAGAGAAAGAGAGAGGGAGAGACGAGACTGTCCAGAGACCGAGACCTACTGGTCCCCTTGTCTTTCAGCTTGTACTCCTGCACACAGTCTTCGGGATGAGCCAGGTCAGGACCTGGGTCACTAGTTTCCCAAAGTAGAAGAACGTTTTCATTACAATAGACGAGACGTATATTGATCCGCGTGAGAACCTCCGAACGATGAGCTCGCTCTACGCGTTTCAATAACTTCAGAACGCTAAACACAAAGCAGTTGTAAAAATAGAACTTGCGTGTCTCTGAATTGCCGATCCAGAGCGAGGATATTACAAATGTTAATTAACTTAATTAATGCACGTAGGCGATTTATCCATTATTGGTATATTTAAATCGGATAATAATTCTCTTCACACACATACATACACACACACGTCGACAGGAGTTTTCGATTTCTCATTTCTCAAGGCAAATGTTTCCTCGCATTAACGTAATGACACTTCGTACCGGCGACGACACTATTATTTTCGAAGTAACAGGCTCACCGCCAGTGATCAAGACGAGTTTAATGATCATTCTCGGATTGTCTTTGGGGAGCTGCGAGTAAATTGGATCCCAATTTTAGCGAGATGACAAATGACTCGCGAGTCTACGCGGAATGTTTAATGCGGCACCATCTGCGCTCCGGGCTGGTGCAGGAAGCAAAATGCGATGTTTCGCGCCGAAAGAGAAGAAAGAGGAAGACAGAGAGAAAGAGAGAGAGAGAGAGAGAGAGAGAGAGAGAGAGAGAGGCTATAAAAGGAACTGGATAACGAAAAAAAAGAGATAATGCGAGCAAAATTGATAATGCCGCCGGATGTAAACCATTACATTCACCCGTTCCATCGCTCTCTCCCTCGCTCTCTCAATCTCTCTTTCTCTCTTTCTCTCTCTCTCTCTCTCTTATCTGCTTCTAAAATTTTGGCGACGGTATCTCAGCCGAGAGGGACGTGCGAAATCGATTCGCGCCTCGATATTTTCTTAAAGTGCGAGCACAAAAATCGCGCAGTCCACGCTTGCTAAACCGGTTTGCAAAAACGACGACGTAATGGTAGGCAACGAACGAGGGTGAACTTCTTGTTCGCGAATTTTAATCCACCTTATTTTGTGCCACGACGCTTCGCCATCAGAAACCTGTTAATTTGCTGTCATCGCACGGAGGAGACCATCATTTTCTCTGTTGTTGTTGTTGTCCGCGCATGAGCGTCGAATTATTATCTCTCTCTCTCTCTCTCTCGTATAGAAAACAACTTCTTATTTTGTGAAAATCATCGATATTACAAATTGTTTATATACAGCGCGCGAAGTGTAATAAAAAAAAAAAAAAAAAAAAAACTAAAACGTGAAATGCAACTTGTACTACGGGATCGTAATCTGATCGACTTCATTGTTTTTCTTTTGAATTATATCCCGCGAGCCGCGCGTAAGGTCAGGGACGCGCGAGAGATGAGGCTACGCGATTAGCGAGCAGCCCACGCGATTCTTTCGCGCGGAAAGAGCTCTCTCTTTCTCTCTCTCTCTCTCTCTTTCGAGCAAAAAAACAAAACGTCATTCACATGTGTGATTAGGTGATCGAGATTTCGGATTCCATTGTCCGCAGGGTATTCAACGAGACTTCATTATGCGAATCTGCTGGCAAATCCGCGCGCCGAGATTTACGCGGTGTTTATACTTATTTATATTTCGAATATACGTTTTGTACATACCGCGCGATGATCTATGACTCGCATTAACTGACTCTTGTTAAACAGGGCCCCGGGGGCCAACGGTTCGACGATTCTATGGGTACCGCGTGTTATATTCTCTTCCTCTACTGATCGACTTCTTTCCGTCTCTCTCTCCTTCGCTTCGCGTCTTCCCTCTCTCTCTTTCCTTTTCTTCCTCACCTTCCCTCCCTCCTCACCCGCGCTACTCATCCTGTCTTTCCCTCGCTTCTTTCTCGTGTCTTCTCGCCTCGCAACGCTGACCGCGCTCCATGACCTGACCCTTCATAAACTAGAGCCCAACTGTGCTATATTTTAAATGCATATAGACGTAGGCGTGCATGCACGCGTTAAAATAAATACAACAAGTACCGGCGCGTATCGGTTCGGGTATAAACGCGGGCTCTCCGACACCTCGTTCGTCCCGAAAAAAGGACCGCGAGGAGAACACAGGGAGAAGAGAAAGAGAGAGAGAGAGAGAGAGAAAGAGAGTGAGAAAGATCCCGAGAGCGCTCCTTCTTCGCCGCCACCAAGCAGGCACCAAGTTCCGAACACATCCTAGGCATTCCAAAGCTGTTACGCTTCGCGTTAACTCTTCTCTTTGGACAACGTTGCAATCGTTGCGGTTGGAAAAAGGAAGAGAGAGAGAGAGAGAGAGAGAGAGAGAGAGACTTTGATTAAAGAAATTAATGGTCCGGTGATCGGGGTTCTCTAATGAACTCCGCGAGTGTCATCTTAAGAGCTTAATCTTTTAAAGTGCCATGCGCGCGTGTACACGTGATTACGATATATTCCACTTTCTTAATATCATTTTTCAATGACATGTACGTCGTCATTTTACTCGAATGTTACGCGGCTACGCGCGGGGAAAGGAAAAATTAACGACGCAATTCTTCTTCGCGCGTATTTTTAGCAATTCTCGTATAAGCAGCAAAAATTTAAGTTAACAATGAGCTAACAATGAGTTTTTTTTCTAAAAAATAATTATTAAAACCCGTTCGCGTATATCAAAGCAAAGTTGAATCCGCGACCTCGTCAAAAATTTATTAACTGCGATAAAAATTTGTTAAAAAAAAAAAAAAAATACCGACGCGATGGAGAGAAATTAACGCTCGTAGAGGAAGCGAGCCGATTCGTCTGCCGGTTGTACGAGCGCGCCGTGAAACAGACTCCAAGCTGTCTGGTGAATCCTCGGATCGCCTATATCCCCTCTCGCTTTATTGCCGCTCGACGTTTTTTTCTTCCTGCTCCGTCTCTTTCTTTCTTTCTTTCTTTCTCCCGTCTCACAGCAGCCCTTGTATCTCCACGGATTCTTGCCGCATTGGCGGCATCGCCGAGGTTCCGACATGAAGAACGAGGAGGGGAAGGAAGGGAGAGGAGGGAAGAAAGGGGGAGAGAGAGACACGACGAGAAAAGGGGACTCGGGGGGCTGAGCCGTGTAAAAACTTTGGGGCTACCTAGTTCCCCGGCTCAAGTGCGTGTTCGCCGGATTCGATCTACTTAAGGCTCGGCCGGGAACCTGGCCGAGAGCCCAGCCGCTTCTTTTCGAGAGGACTCTCCACGATCCGAGAGAACCGAATATAAAACGGAGCCGGTCCGAGTTAGGGGGAGTAAGAGAGAGAAAGAGAGAGATAGAGACGGGTATTCAATGCCACGATGTTTCGTTCTTAGCGTAATAACAGCTCGCGAAACGGACGGGCGTAATAAAACGAGCTCGCTCGCGCGCGAAAGACATCGTAATGCGAGACATTGTCTGGGCGCGTAACGCCCGCGATCCGGTCCGCGCTAAATCTCGGGCGAGATTTCGCGTCGCCGCGTTTATCGCATAAATTACGAGGAGAGAGAGAGAGAGAGAGAGAGAGAATGCGCGGGACACCTCGCTTCAGGGACATCGCGGTCAGGTTTTATCGCGGGGCGTATCGCGAGAAACGGCTCGATGTCTGAATCGAGAGTGCATCCGGTCATAAGCCGGTATTCGTTCGCGCGGGAGGTAACTCGATTAAGGGAGACTCGCGGGCGCGCTTGTGTGTGTGTGTGTTCCTCTCTTTCTCTCTCGCGAACAAACACACGCACACATGTAAGAAGAACGCGAGAAGCAAACTCTCTCTTTCTTTGCCTCAAAGACACCTCGATGGAAGTAGTGGCAATACGGTGGTGCGACTTCCTCGAAGGAGAGAGAGGGCGCGGTTATACCGCGAGAAGGAATTCCGCGGTAACACATGGAAGGATAGAGTTATTTATTGTTATGGCCGCCTGCAGCACGGCGTCGTTGTGTGTGGGTGTCGAGGGGGAGAAAGAGAGGGAGGAAAAAGCTCCGGAGGGCCTCCGCTCTTCGAGGAGACTCTCTTTTTCCCTCTTTCTCCGCTACCTTTCTACTTCTTTGCCCACCTTCTTGTCCTGCGCTCCCTCTCTCTCTCTCTCTCTCTCTCTTTCTTTTTCCACTTCGGTATCTACAAATACAGATACCAGGCACTCGGTGCTGTAACACAAGCCACTCGAGAGAGTCCAGAACCGCTGCTCGGTCCTCTTCCTTCCTTATGTCGTTCTCCGTCGAGGCCCTTCTGCGTATATATGCAACGTGGGCCGCCCACTCCCGGGTGGATATACCCCGCTGGGTGTCCAACACCTACCTACACGGCCGCGGCACAACTGTATCCGTCCGGCTGACCCGGTCCGCACACCGCGACTGCCGCCGCCGTCGCCGCCACCGCCGTCATTCGGTCCGCACTAAATTTATCTCCCCGAACGACTTTATTACATTACCTCGAACGTTTAATACGAAATTATTACTTAGGCCTACGAACCACGCGGACGAAGAAAGGAGACAGCCCGAGAGACAGAGAGGGAGAGCGGGTGGTAGCAACTTTGATTTACGCGCCAGTAAAAACTGCCTATCCGGAAAGAGAAAGAGAAAGAGAGAGAGCGAGGACCTCGCGAGGTTTTTACAAAAACCTCGTGGGGCCTTTTGAATACTCTCGAAACGAGCCTGCGTCTCTCGAAATGCGCATTCACGAAGGGAGACGAGCTCTTCTCGAGAAATCCTAAAAATATCCTATTTTAGCTTTTCCGCCACAAAAGGTGCAAAATTCCAAAGACTGAAATTCCACTATATATGGTCACACACAGGTAAAAATTAAACCAAATGAATACAATTTTAAAAATAGAAATTCCTTCCGAAAGGGGACCGGAAAATTCGTTCACGACTACCATCGTACGTGCGAAATCGAAACGTCACGACTTTGTCCGCCGATGATGCCGGTAATAGTTCGAAGACCACGAGCGTGCGCTCCGGTACCGTCTCGGTCGTGTCGGGAGTCATGAGTTCCGCTCAAGCGTTGGACGCGCTTGAGAGAAGAGAGAGAAAGAGAGGAAGAAAGAGAGATATTTTTACGAGTCTGGCTGAGGTTAGTCTTGGGGTTCGACTCCTCGCGGTGGAGTTATAATTTACAGCCCTCTCTACTTCGGTCCCTCTTCCTCCGACTCGCGGTGCCCGCGTCCCTTTCTCTCTCTCTCTCTCTCATCTCCTCGCGCTCACGTCGCGCTCTTCCTTCCGCCGCTCTTACGTATGATCGCGCGCGCAACCAACGCGCCAGTGTGCCTAAGCCGACGAGCATCGCCGAGGCTTAATGGTGTCTGTGCGCCCGTCTGTCCGTCCATTCGTTCGTCCGCCGTCTCTCCACCCGTCGTCGTTCCCCGGCTCCTTTCGCGCGCTCCGAGAGTACGTGTGGGTTGTTAGTCGGCCAGTTTATGCCCGGCTCGCCCGCATGCCCTTCCTACCGCGCTTGCTTCTCTTCGTTTGCAAACTCTCTCTCTCTCTCTCTCTCTCTCTCTCTGCCTCTCCTTTCCGTTCTCTTCCTTCTTCTTTTCTCTCTCTCTCTCTCTCTCTCTCGTCCGCTGCTCCGCTTTCACGGGAGAAGGTGACAGATAGGGTGACGAATGTCGCATCTTCGATGAGTTCTGGGAATCAGCGAGCGAACCCATGCCTTGTTTTCCAAGCCTTTGTCAAGCTTCGACAAAGAAGACCCGGGTTTCGGGTGACGCGAAATAAAAATTCTTCTACGAATCTCCGTAATTTCGATTGTTTGACGCTTCTCGAACACACACACACACACACAGAGAGAGAGAGAGAGAGAGAGAGAGAGAGAGAGAGATTCTACATCAAAATATTAAAATGTATGTTCTGCTCTTCTGTTTGTCGATTTATACGGCGATTTCCATACAATTGGCGTCTATGACTTTTTGTTTGACTCGTCATTCGGTTTGCGCCAGATCCGTAGATCTGTATCTTCTCTCGCCGCGCGACGAGAGAACGAACGATGACGTTGAGCAACGATCAGCTACCAGGCGAGCGTCACATTGTTACGGAGAACGGAGGACGGGTGTGTAGCGTAACCGGGATACGCCGGACCCGAGCTTGGGACCGTGTACCAAGTGTTGTTACGTAGGTGTATCTTGACGGGAGGCAGAGCGCGAGGCGGAGGAGGAGGACGAGGAGAAAGACCGACTTGGAAGAGAGCAGCGCGCGGAGCCTCCGTGGTAGCGTCGGTACCTCCGGCGGGCGACGCGTCGTAAACTTTCGCCTCCATCGGCGCGAGAGACCTTCCTCGTCCTCCCACCGATCTCCCCCTTCGTCTTTCTCTTCACAACCGCGCTTCTTCTTCTCCCCCGTTTCTGATCTGCCTTCTTCTTTTTTCTCCACCGCCGCTCCGGGACCAGGAACATACCCGCTTTTTCCCCCCTTCTTCGCGCGAACATCTCAGACGCCTTCCTATTCTTCTCGCGCGTATGATTCAGCCTCGCTTCGGTTAAACGTTTATGCAGATTGCCGATAGTAAACGGTCGCCCGGACAGAAATAGAGGCCGCCGCGGCGGCTGCCGCGAAGCCGGAGAAGACCGGACGTAGGAGCGGAAATGCGTTTCGTAGAAAGAGAGAGAGAGAGAGAGAGAGAAAGACCCGCCCGTCTGCTCCGCATCACACACGCGTGTGTGCGTACGCTCGTCGGTTTGTGGGTGGTACTCTCGCTCGTCAGATGAGACGAGAGAATCCACACGCGCGCGCGTTAGATACGTTCCGGTTGAAGGTGATGACATAAAGAAAGTCTCCGGGACGGATTCTCTGGGCGTGCATACGAGACTCATCTCCGCGCTCTCGTGCGCGCGTAGCTCGCGCGCGACTCCCGGATTACGAGTCCATAATTTAGCATAGAAATATCATAAATTGTCGTATCAGGCGATCCGAGCGCGAGAATGAAGATAACAAGAGAGCGCGCGACGCGGATAGAGACGGGAGAGAATCAATATCCCGGGATATAAGTTATTTTATCTATTCACGTTTTCAGTCGACGTCCGCGACTGAATACGCACGCAATATTCCCTCGGTGAGGAATTAATTTTCGAACGAACGATCCTTGCGAATGTGTGTGGGTAGGCAACACGGAGACGCGTCTCTTCTTACAACTGGAAGAGCGTAAAAAAAAAAACGCTCGAGAAACTTGTGTCGCGCGCGATTAAAAATTCACGTCACGCGCGACTGCTTCCTAAAAAAGACTTAATTATCTCACGTTCATCACGTGAGATCATTGCGCTCGCAAATAAAGATTATTTTTGACGCGGCCATAATTCGAAGCACGTATCGTTGGTATAGTTCGGATCTTAATCTCGAATGCGAATCGCGGAAACCGATTCCGCCGCTCGATCCCAGCAACAAACACAATATCTATTTTTGGCCGATCGAGTGTCTCTTTTCCGTCTAACGGAATCCATTCGTCTTTTTCCGCGCGACAATTTTCGGAACGTTCAAAAGTCGCGAAAAAATTTTGTCCAGGACAATTCTGATTTTTTCTCGCGCGTGAGATCGTAACATTTTGGTAAATAAAAAAAAAAAACCTATCAGGATTCAGAATCAAAAAAAAAAAAAAAAAAAAAAAAAAAAAAAAAAAAAAGAATGTGTCCATCGCCAGCGACTCGACTCGAGGCCCGTTAAGTACTTGAAACAACAGAGAACATCGGTGCGATCGGCAGGTTCATTAGAATGCTTCGCATAATGGACAGCATACGCGCGGATTTCTATAGGCGGGCGCGGCTAATGAATATTTATCCAGCAATTAGACATCGGCTAATTCCGGGTACTGTGACCTGATTTTCCCGGTGAAGTCATGCTTCGCGCGCTGTCGTCGCCGCGCGCAATGGATTCATTCATTTGTCGCTCACTCGCGCTCCCTCTCCCTCCCCCCTCCGAGACAGGCACGAGCGGCGAGTAATTAATAAAGTAGCCGGCGAGCGAGCGGGAAACCGGCGTTGAAAATTACCAGAACGTGAAACGCGAGCGCAAACACTTGAGCTCTCGTTCTCAGGTGGTACTAATTGAGACGCTCCCTCGGAAGACAGTCGTTCTGCTGCGCTAACGCTCCGTGTCAACAATCACCGCCGCCTTAATTATGCACGCCTCTAATTACCACCGGGTTGTACCCGAGTTGTTGCGGATGGACGCGCGAGAGACAGAGAGAGAGAGAGAGAGAGAGAAGGAAAGAAAGAACGTGGAGAGGAGCGGACGGGCCGGAGAGAGGTGCAGATTACCTCCGTGTTCTCCTCCGTGTTGTATTCGCGCGATTCGCGCTCGCATACATTCTTCTTGCGTTTCTCGCTTAATTTGTTTAACTAATCGAAACGGAGCGCTAATTGTTTAATTATATAGACATGCGCGCGTGTAGTTCACCGCGAGCGCGCGGTACTAATGACGTCTCCGCGGTGTCTTTCCGGGCCGGAGTGGTCGCATTCGTGACCAGGTCGTGCTAATTGTCACGACGTAAACGACTGATTCTAATTGGCCGCGCGAGGACGAGAGAGAGAGAGAGAGAGAGAGAGACTCGTGAAAAAGATGAAGGAAGAGAGATACGGAAAGGGAGGAAAAGTTGACCGGAGGCAGAGAAGGAGGGGGGTAGAGACGAAGCGAGCGACCGAGCGAAGATGTCCGGTCTTCTTAGTCAGGGACGTGACTTCGATTAAGGCGCCCACCTACAAACCGCCCGCATTATATTGTGATTAACGTGCCGACTCGCGCGGTGGTCCGCTTCGACGTACTTTACGCTTCGCGCGAGCGCGCGTTTCTTCCCGGCCGCAGCCGGTTGTTACTTCGCGGGCCCGATCCGGCTCTATTGATAATGCGCGAGAGTGTGTCCGGCACACAAAGTATGACCGCCCTTCCTCTTCCCCTCCCCCCTCTCTCTCTCTCTTTCTTTCCTGCTTATTTTTCCGATTTCTCGTCGATAAATAATTCCCCATCGCGTGGCTTTGCGAGCGTCGAGACTCGAGTATCCTCGAGAAGATGATTCACTTCGCTCTTCATTCTTAATGAATCGAGATAAATACCGATCCGCTTTATAAATAGCTAAGCTAGAACGAGAGAGAGAGAGAGAGAGAGAGAGAGAAAACTGATTCATTAAATATTCCACATGACAAATTGCCGTAGGAACTAACGTAGCCAATATGCTATCACTAATTCAAACGGTTATTATGTTAAAGATACTAACTCCATAATAAACTAACTCGGACACTCGCTACATTAATATCCCATTGTGTCAGAAGTGAAATATTTCCCGAGCAAAATGTATGCCGATCGAAATACAATCGTCCCGATCGCGTACACATGCGATACGATCGGCGGGTGGCCGCCGAATTAGGTAACGTTTCTTCGCGACGAACTCTCTCTCTCTCTCTCTCTCTCTCTCTATCTCGTCGCGTTCGGAAATATATAAAACAGAAGAAGACCAAAATTCGTCTGGGGTCAACTCGTGGGGGGAGGAAGAAGGGAGGAATCCGCGTTGGGGGCCGAGTCCCCGTTTTTCCAACATTACACCCTCGTGTCCTTCGACAATTTTATCAGTTATTCCGCGCTATTCCCAACCGTGCGATTCTCTACGTACTACTACCACCGGAGCGAAGGAACGGCACGATTCTTTTTTTTTTTTTTTTTTTTTTTTTTTTGCACGAAGACATCGGGCGCGAGAGAACAGGGAGAGGACGAGAGCTGGGTGAGGAGGAGGGACAGATCGTTACTTGAGTATTCCGAGTGAGAGGCTCGTCATTCGTGAGAGGTACGTCTGGGTAACCCTCCGTCTCGTCTACGTACGCCACGTTATCGCGCTCGGAAGAAGAAGCTCCGAGAACGATCGGGAAGGGGGAACGAGAAACAAAGAGAGAGAGAGAGAGAGAGAGAAAAGAGAAAGGAGATTCTTCTTCTCCCGGGCAAGACAATCAGGTAATGCCTGTTCGGTATGCCTGCTGTCGGCTGACTCGCGCCTCTGGGGTGCCGTAAGGCACGGCACTGGCTGAGGAAGAAGAGGGAGAAGAAAAAAAAACCCCTCAAAAAAAAACCAGCGTGCTGCACCAACGTCGCGCATCACCTTCGACCTTCCATCTCGTGGTTCCTTCTGAATTCTTTATCGGCGCTCCGTTGGCCTTTCTAACGGTCCCGCGTCACGGCGGCGGACGGAGAGTTCGCGCGGCCGAGAATAGAAAAGACGAATTCGCGAAAAAGACGGAGGATACACGGGAGGATGAGAGACGCGAATATTACTCTCTCTCTCTCTCTCTCTCTTTCTCGGACGCGATGACGACTGTGGAACACGGATTCCTTTGCGCGGCGTAAAGAGAATGCAGCAGTCAACGACCGGTCACTGATAAATGAGTACCGGATTCATTTAACATCTCACGCAATTAGATTTATAATTATGTATATTCTCTTCCTAAAAACGCGCGCGCGCACTTATAATTACGTAATCATTTTAATCGAAACTTTGTTTGAAAAAGAAAAAAAACCGATTGCTAAACCGAGCAGAATGTTGGGATATCGAGTAAAAAAAAATTACTAGAAAGCTAATTTATGCAAATCGATACAAATTTATTCTCTTTTGCCACACAACAGCCAGGCGGCTGCTTCTAATGCTTTCTAGACGACGACGACGACGACGACGACGACGACGACGAGAATGGTTTGACCAAGCTCGCTCTCTGCGCGTCTGGAAATCACAGCGCGCGTTATTTTCTCCGCAATTATATTGCCGAGAAAATGAGATGAGAAAGCAACGTCCGGACCGTAATCCGCGCGAAAGCGCGCGCCGGGCCGCTAATTACTTCCTGTTCGCACTTTGCGCCGCATCACTTATCGCAATTATTATTCGCGGAGATACGGAAAATATACTTGAGAATCGCGTCGATTTACATCGCCGCAGTACTGTAATCGACAACAAAGTGGCGTAACGAACGCCGATTTGCTTGGCGAAAAATTTTTCGCGGCGATTTTCAGCCGCGACCGAAACACACACACACACACACACGTAAAGAAAAAATATCAGATACAAAAGCAACGGAATAAACGCTCCGTATATCGCTCGGCGGTGAAGGGTGACTATCGAACGAATCGATGACTCAGGGTTTTTTTTTTTAGTATCGTCGATGATAATTTACGTCAGGGGTGCGCGACACGATCAGCAATCAATACCTCGAACGAGGATACCTCCCCTAACGTTTTCTCTGCGATACTTCGACGCGCGTTACCCCTAACGCTAACGAAGCCGAAAGCCGTTACCGGTTTTTGGGCCATTATGTCGACGTTCCAACGACTAACGCCGTCGTTAATGCAAATTGTAGTGATTTTGCGTTAAAAATATATATTTTATTATACTAGTATTCTTTTTTTCTCTTTTACGCGATCGATCTTCACGAGATCGTTCAGATAGACAGACAGACAGGTGCAAACGTGAATAGATTTGGCACGGCTCTGACGTGGAATAGAGCGCAGTTTTCTTAAGTCTGAATCTGTCAGCGGAATCCCGAATTCGAGCGTGGGTTGCCGCCGCCGCAGCAGCAGCAGCAGCAGCGAGGGCCAGCTCGTAAGAGTGAAAGCCCTAATGACATTCGCCCGATCAAAGGCGGGCCACCCTTGGAATAACCGAGGAAATTTAAAACGCGCCCTTTTTTCAGACCAAAAAGAAACGAAGACTGACGAGGGTTAATGCTGATCACGTACCCGTACGCGAAACCCTTCCTTCTCTCTCTCTCTTTCGAAAAGGCAAAGCTCACCCTCATCCGCCATTTTTCCCAATACCCAGTAGTACGCACCATCGATCAATTCAGACGGCTGCGGAATCGAACTGCGGCATCCGACGCGACTCTCGTGAATGTTTTAATCTTCTTTTTTTTTTTTTTTTTTTTTTTTTAATAATTAACTAGCGTGCGATTGAACTTCAAACAAACGTTGCTAATATACGGAGTCTCAGTTAAATCTCGACAAATAAACATTGACATTAATCTTGTGCAAAATGTACGATACAAGCAAGAGAGCTTTGCAGTCTCTCCCTCAATGCGCACGCGTTGGGGTGAGGAATGAAATAAAAACTTTTTTTTGTTTAAAAAAAAGAAAAAAGATTATGAATGGTTTCGTTTTTTTTTTTTTTTTTTTGCGACGCGTGTCCGGGCAAATTCCGCGATAAAGCCGTCCGATAAACGAACAAACCGGTACTTAACGAACGCCCACGTGTCAACGATACTTAAGCGACGCGTTTGCTTAATTTAAAATCCGCCTGGTACTCGCGCGAGAGGATCGTAAAACGTGTCCGACGAGTGATCGACCTGCGACTATTGACGTCACACACGGTGCACGCAGTGGGCACAAAAGAAGCGAAGGCTCTCTCACTCTCTCTCTCT
>QVOB01019984.1:0-13277 GCA_014839585.1 Pseudomyrmex concolor | reverse complement strand
TCTCTATAGGCTCACGAAGGAATTAGAGCGAAATCTTTTATTACTTGTCGGCAAAGTCGACCACGCTCTTATTTGACTGACTGTACGTATACAAGTAGCGAAAGTCGATCGAGTCGATCTAAGAGTTTGTTTTGATCAGAGTCAATCGCGCAATTGTAGTCAATATATCGCAGCGTGCACTTTTGTATGTAACGTTTGAACGTTTTCCGCGTACGTATGTATTGTTATTGGTTTTGTAATTGTTTTAGCAGAAGTGGTGGCACACAGGCGGCAGGAGATTGGCACGGGTTTCATCAGTACGTAACGCGAATCGAATAAACTATTGGATTCGAGAGTATTAATTAATTTTCATATTTGATGCCGACGCGCGCTGCTGCATGGTAATTGTCAGGAATTACATATTTTTCGTTTCCCCCGCTAATCGGCGAATTGTAATTATATTTTCAGAAAAGCCGGATGCGGCGGCGACGGCCGGTGCTTTTCATTTAGACGTGCCGTGTCATGATAATCTACATTTAATACGCAAATTAATTGTTTCATCCGAATTTAATCATTTACTTAATTAATATCATACAGCGGTTGAAGTGGTCTGAAATTCACAGATTGTGCAAGGCAATTCCGAAAAACGCAAAATGCTGCAGCTCTACGTTGAGCAAACGTTACAAAAGCAAAAAAACAAAAACACAAAAGAAAAATAATTGATAATGTAAGATAATTTTAAAATGGCCTTTTTTTTAACGCGTTATCAAAAAATATCGCGTATAAAAGTAACGCGTATAAAAAAAATTAATAAATAAACAATGTAATACACATTACAGTTTTTAGCTCATGTAATATATTTATAATATAGTAATATATTTTAAATGTCAATGTGGTTGCCTTGTTGCAGCGCTTTCAATTATTTAATTAAGAATCTATTTCGATGACACGATATCGGAACAACCATTACTCTTAGTTCGGCTCTTCACGGTTCAGGAAATGAACGTGATTTCGCGCATCACATCCACATGCATTCACGCATACATATACACACACACACACACACACATTCTAACTTCTCTTTACTTTACCAACGCCGGTCGATAAAGGCTGCCCTCTCGCTCGCTCATGTGCTACGCGTTGCACCTGCGTTTCGTGCGCACATACATGTGTGTCAACCTCGGGAAATAGGTACGGCAAGGCGCGAGTGCAGCCTGTGGCGACCGCAAATTGGCGGCCGATCGAGCCACTAATTACTCACAGACCGGGCGTGTTTTAAAAGCCGGACGGTTACGACCGATTTACGGGATCGCCCGAGGCGGAAAGAAAGCCAGTGTGTGTCTCTCACAATCCGGCACGGATCACCGTTGAATGGTCTATTCGTCTAATCGGCTGTTTCAGCGCGGCGGTCAAGCGCGCGATTTAGACTGCGTGTGAATAAGTTGGATGATGTGTTACATCAAAAGTAGGAATTTTTATATAAGAGTATCTTTATAAACAGAGAAAAAGAGAGAGAGAGAGAGACCTCAATTTAATAATGATTCGAAATTACTTCATTTAATTGCATCTTAATGTAATATAAATTCTTAATGAGTTTATTTATTCTCAACAAAGTTTATAACAATCGTAAATCTTTTTCTCATTTTCACGATACGAAAGTTTTTAAATAACTTAATTTTTAAATAATTAAAACTTTGTGTCAAATACGAGAATATCAAATACCTCTGAATATATTTTTATCTATAAGGATAATATTAAACTAACGATAACTATTCCGCGGAGTTTAACGTAACACAAGATCTCTTTGCAAGATTCCTAGTGGATAAGTCGAGGCATGTGCGGACGCGCGAGTAGATAAGCTGGTCGGTGGTCAGACCCGGAACAAAAGAAGGTTTTACGCGATAAGGAGAGAGTTCACAGATAGCGGTCATTGGCTCGTCGCGATTTAATTGTTCGCTAACAGTCAGCTCGCGCAACGAGTTCCTGTCCGGGAAAGCGGAGGCAAACGTGGAAATATGTACGTGCTGCAAAAGGAGCCGCCTAATAGTACATGCGCTAATGAGCGGTATATTTTCTCGCACGTCTCTCACTCCGTCTTTCCTCTCTTTCCCTTTCCTCTCGCAACTGCAAGCGAGCTTTTCCGGCAATGAGTCACAGTCGGATGCGTGCGAAATTACATCGCCATGGCGCGCGCTAAATTGTCCCGTAATCTTGAAACTAACGTTTCAACGGTCAACAGCTTGCACCGCCAGCCAACACTTAACGGCCGCGCTTTAATAACTTACGGAACACTCCAAGCCAAGTCACTCCGCGGAAAGTTTGTTTTCGCGTTTTGTTTTCGCCGCCTGTCCGAAGAACGTGGCAATTCTGTGCGTGTTCGGAAGAACACGTGCGTAAAATAATTTGCAATAATACGGAGAGCTTTTTTGCGCAAAAAATTAGAATATCGAGAAAATTGTGATACATGTGTTTCAATTTCACGTATGCAAATCGATTTATTTGCAAGATGCCTTAAAAGAATTTTTGCAATATCGAAAAATTATTGAAGTATCCAAGAAAAATGTCATTATTATTTTTGTTGCCGCTATTTCATCGAAAACAATTAAAGTCCTCTGGGTCGTCGCGCGCGACGCGTCGAATTGAAACGCTTCGCGCGTTCGATGCAATTAATTTTTCTGGCCGGCGCATAAATCGAGCTGGCGACTTCTATGAATAACATCGGCCGGCGCTCGCTTTTGTCTCGCAAGATCAACGGCGCTATCCGGCGCGATCGAACGAACACATCCCGCGTCCGCAACGAATTATCGCGCAAAACCAGCGCGTGTCGCGGGCGATAAATCGAAGGGGGCGTGCGCCATCGATCTTCGTCAGAACGACGCGCGGCGCGGCGTGTGATGCGACGGGAGCGGAGGAGGGAAGGAAAGGGGTGGCAGGCGGACGTGCCAGGAGTCGGCCAGGTTAACCAGAAAATTGCAAGGCACACACAAAACTCGGCTGCACAATGGAATCTTAATTCCGCGAGAGCGGTGGAGTTGAATTCACTTCAACTCTTCCCCCGTCTCCTTACTCTTTTTCCCCGCGCTCTCTCTCTCTCTTTCTCTCTTGTTATTTCCTTCTCTCTTTCTCTCTCTCGTTGCGCCTTATTCTCTCTCTTTCGTAATTAGGAAGCAAACAGAGCGGCGGTCTTGCCAAGTTGGCGGAGTCGGAGATGAAACAGCAGTTTCCGTCCGCCCATCCTTCTTCCGCCTGCGCTGTAGACCCTGTAGACGGGAGTCTACATCACCCTTCTCTCTCCTTTCTCCTTCGCTCCCTCGCCCCCCTCTCTCTGTACTCGTATCCGAGCGTCTCTCCATTCCCAAACCCACCATCACATTTTCCGGTGTGTCGACGGGCCACCTGACTCTCTTCTTCGACTCGGTACGATTATGTGGAAAGAGCAGGCCGCAAAAGGCGGACAGTATAATTCACTGCCAAACGCAGACCGCCGTCGCGTGTTATTTCGCCTTCTTTTCCTTGTCTTCTGTTCTTTTTACGACGAGCCGCAATATCCTTTCGTGAGGAGGAAGAGAGAGCGAAAAAGAGGAGGGAGGAAAAGAAAGAGAAAAAGAACAAACTCGATGCGAGAGATAGAGAGTGAGTCCGCTTTTATGGCAGTCGTCGTTTCGCGAGCAAAAGAGTCTCGATCTTCGAGCTTTTTATAGCGTAATTATCTCGCGCGAGTCGATTGCCGTCGCTTCCCGGGTAATATGGTTCGAGTAACGTTCGAATCAAAATGTCGGGAATTTATAGCGACATCAGGTAATGACTCGACGTTGGATCATCCTATCCACGTATTGATACTTCGTTTTATGCATGTAGCGATACGTGTAAATAAAGCATTAAAAAAAAAACTAAAATCGAAACTCTCGCGTGGATTTCGATATATTTCAGCTTATTTAGATCTTCTCTTTATATCTCATTTTTTGAAAACGTCAATGTTCCTGTCAATTGTAAAACTCGTTCAATCGATTCGGAAAGGAAAGGATTCGAATGTCATAGAACTCATCGCATAAAACACGACGGAAGTTTCGCGCGTCGGAACGCAGAGCAGAGATTTAATAGACATCGACGTGTTCGAGATATGTCGTCGCTCGGACTTCGTCGCGCGCATACATTTATCCTATGATCCCGGAAAATACAGGAAGTTCTCTCGGTTTGTGCTCTAATTCCATAGAGTATTCTCGGAGAAAAACGGCAGCGCGAGAAAAATGAATTGCCCAATTTCGTACAGACCGTTTCTTAGTCAAAATAATGCGAGGCGCAGGTATCGTCGTCGTCCTCCGGAAACCGCGAGCTCGCCTCCCTCGACGCGCCCTCTTCGGTCAGGAAATTGCCTTTCCGACGCGCCTGATTTCCGTCGAGGTCGACACAGTTTTTGTTAATTAAAGCCGCAAAAGGGGATACGCGGCCACTCCTCGGCAGCGAGCGGACCAAATAGCACGATAATTTCCAACCACGATGCTCGCTGATGGCCCGTTAAAATCGACCGCGAATCGAAATTTATCTCTCGCGCAAACGAGAGAAAGAAGTAAGAACGCGGCTCTCGCGCGAGCGTGTTCGGGAGATAAATGGTAACAGGTGGTATCCGACCGTAGCGCGTAATAAGTTTTCACGTGGACTAAATGCGAACCTATACGCCCGGCTTTTATGGCCCGCCGTTTTTCATTATCGCATTTCCACTCTCCTTCACCGATTACCGAAGTCTCGAAATAAAATGCGGGTTAATGCTTTCTCGCGCACAGACTGCGCCGACATTTCCGCGACATTTCACAAAACTATTTGCGGAGTTTTTTTTTTTTATCTTACATTGCGTTCTATATTTATTTTTAGACATTTGCGCGGCGAAATTATGCAATAACCGACGAGAAGAATGGAATACAATATTTGTTTTTTTTTTCTCTTCAATCACTTGCGGAACTTTTATTAATATTTCAAAGAAATCGCGAAAAAAGAGTGTCTAAATCTAAAGGCAAATCTGGCAAAAAGCACTTTCTTATCTCGAACTAAAAGTCTCTCCCTACGTAATCTTTCTTATCGCCCTTGCGGTCTTGTGAGATCGTGGCAATTTTACTTGAGCGACAAAGCGCTTATTCCAATCCAAGGCCTACTAAGGAAAGTTAGTTCTTTCGAAAGGAGACTTTTTTAATTAAAGTCAGAAATAAAAGCGTCGGAAAAACGGAATGCCACAGTCTAAAGTTTCCACCGAGGCGAGGGATTTGCCCCGTCGTAATCTTTTCGGCTCATGAAATCATTCTCCGTAATCCGAGCCGAGCGTCACTCATCCAACTTTTCATTATTCGCTTTTATGCATTAGAGATGTTGCAGATATTGCTGTACCTGTTATATATGTGTGCTTATACTCTCTAAAATTATCACAAAAATCGATTGTTGTTTTGTAGATGATAAAACAACATATAAGATATATAAAAATCAAAAGATGATTTTAAAATCTATTTTCACGATAATAAAGCTTTCAACTTTCTTCCGAATTTTTGTGACATTTTTTCTTGGGTGTTTTTTTTTCTATTTTTGATTATCTAAAAATACAAGAGGATTTGACAGTTCCATATATAACTTTCATATTTTATCGCTTGTTTACTATGCAATTTTTTTCGCGAAGGCAAACTCGCAAATTCGCCATTAATTACCGAATGTAAAGCGAAACTTGCATCGCTGATAATGCGCCGATAAAGTTGCATCGGGATGAATCGAGGTTAATCAAATTTTAACACTTTGCTAGAATCGGCAATTAGAAACAAAAAGAAGATCGATATATTCATATGCGATATATATCGATATGCGATATATATATCGATATGCGATATTATGATGTTTGCATAGACAAATCTTATTCCTGCTCAAAACGCTACTTAATAATTTATTTTTGAAAGTATATTTCATTTATGTTCGGAAAATGTAAAAGAGAATAAACGAAAGATCGCAAAATGTGATAACGTAAGGCAGGAAATCTCGCGGACTAAATCCCCGTGACGTCACTAAGTCCGGAAGTGAGTTTAAATTCCCCGGGTGCGAATATCGGCGATCTCTCTCTCGGATTCCAGCGGTGCTCACCGATCCTTATCATTTGTCTTTGCAGAGGCTTACGTGAACCTGGGAGCCGCGCTGA
Organism: Pseudomyrmex concolor; assembly: GCA_014839585.1. NCBI lineage: Eukaryota > Metazoa > Arthropoda > Insecta > Hymenoptera > Formicidae > Pseudomyrmex > Pseudomyrmex concolor. The sequence continues at coordinate 7,132 of QVOB01019984.1, read as the reverse complement.
TTTCGGTCGGACGCGGCACCGAGGCGGCTGCGGTTTTGCGCGCCGGTGCATCCTTGGACGGCTCCGGTCTGAAGGACAAAAGGGCTCACGAGGCGGCCAGGGTGCAGGCTCTCCTTCAATTAGGCGCGCTGTACGCCGATCAGGGTAGATTACAAAGAGCCCTGTCGGCGTACAGGGAAGCCCTGCGCGCCCTGCCGGATCACTATCCACCTCAGGTTAGTAGTTCACCGCTTTCCTCTTCATTACGCCACTAAGGCAGAATAACTTGATGCGCCCGTGTGAGAGAACTATGAATACTTAGAGCGCGTTAGCGGTAAGTGCCTTCGAGGGCACGTCTCCGTTTGGCTTCGAGCGATTCATGCAGTTTCTCGTCCTCCTTTCTTCCCTCGCTTCACCTCTTCTGTTTCTCTTTGTCTTCTTCCTGGCATTCTCTCTATCCATCTCTCTGGAAATTACATATAACGAGGTTCGCGTCGACGGAGGAGGAGCTCGCGCGCGGTTATCGATTATTATTATGTACATATATCTGTGCAATATCCGTGCAACATCCATACAATTTGCGCATTTCTCCTGGTGTATCGATAACTTTCGAGAAACCGATTGCACAGCGAACACACACGTTTTCGAATTGTCAGTAAACAATAGAATTGTTTAATTTAAATGTCGGAAATTTTTACAATCACAACTCGCGTGCGCAGAACGTCAACCGACACAAATTAACCGGAAGAATAAGGTTTCGAAATTCGAATTTATTTTCTCGACAAGAAATATCGTCGCGCAAATTGTTCCCGGCTCGCAGAGACGTGACAGTTAACTGCGAAAACGATTGCCGCGAATCGTTCTCGTCCGATTGCGTCCGATCGTCGGTTAACAAACCGGGGGACGAAGCGGTAAACCACTTCGAACGATACACCGAGAGCGATCCGTAAGAAAGTAATCAACTCGAAACAGATTTCTGATGTTTTCGTCGGCCCGCGCCCTTCGACTGCTAATTGCTTTCCAAGATTATTGCTCCCTCCGGCTCGTCCGAGGCAATTCCACGTTCTCCACTCAATCATCGGCCGCGCCACACAGCGTAATACACATACTTGCGCCTCCCTCCGCCTCGCATGACGATCAGAAAAAAAGCGGAGAAAAGTATGATTTTTGTGTGCCGCGGGATATAAAAATCTCTGTAATGACATTTTTTTTATTTTAAAATAGATTGAAGTAGATGTAGAGATAAGTTTTTATTTATCTAAAAATATGCGTGCGGATTACCGCGCAAAAGATAAAAAAAAAAAAAAAACAAAAACGAACAAATTTAATATACACAAAAACGTCATCGAGAAATAAAATCAACACTAGGAGTAACGAGAGAGAAGAGAGAATGGATCGAAACGATGACATTTCCAAAAGTGTTTATGTTTCCGCGTCACCGAATAGGCGAGGTATCGTATTCTCGATAACAATTTTGACACAGAGATTTTCTTCGCTTTCCCCTTGAAAAATCAAGAAAACGCCCTTTTCCGCGGCCCTCTTTCTCACTTTCTCTCTCTTCTTTTTTTTCTTCTTCCTTCTTTCGGTGTAGCTCCCGACCATTCGCGTCTGCAACGACGCGCGGAGTAAACTTCTCGCGAGAGTTTCTCTCGTAGGATATAGCTTTACCGTCGTCGTCGTCCGACTTCCCACTCGCTTTCTCTCCCCTCGCGTCTTATTTCTCGCACCGCGTCTTTTTTCTTTTTTTCCGTTTTCACAATCCACGTCTAACTTTTTGGACGTGGCGCAAGCAAAGCGACAACATCGGGATCGCAACGACCGGCACCTCTAGCGCCCGGCATCGACGCCGTATAGCGCGAGAAGTTTGCATTTTTACGAGACACTCCGTACCCTCCGGCGTCCCGTCGGAACCGACCGACCGACCGACCGACTCTCTTTTTCCTTCCTTCCTTCCTTCCTCCCTTCCTCTTCTTCACGTTCTTCGCTTCGTTTTTACGTGTTACGAACACACAGCGTGGCCGTTTTGTTCGGCGCATCGCCGTGGAATTCCTGTGCGACAATTTATTCGAAAAGTATTTTTCGCCTTCTTGTGGTTCTGCCGCGCTGCTGCAGGTGCGTCCGTGTGTGTGTATGTGCGCGCAGAAACATATGCAAGCTGAGACGTCGCAGATGCGCCAAGAAACGCGGCGAGAACTCGGACATAGAGAAAGATTTACCATTTTTCCGCGAATATATACGCCGAGACTATTCGTGCGCCGCGCCCCGTCTCCTTATATGTATGTCGGGATAAAATTGTCTACCTACTTACGTTGTTTTTTTGCCCAAGAGCAATAACCGAGAAACTTTATTTTTAACGATTAAGAAAACGATCGAACGAGTTTTTACAACACAGATTTGACATAAATATAAAAATACACGTAAAATGTTTTTCTTTTTTTAGTTAATTAATTTAGTAGAACAACAATAACACATGGTAATATATTTTAAACTGAAATTTTTCTCTTTTGTTCCTTTGTGTGTTGAGCGAGTAATTCTTTAACGCTTTTATTTATACATAAATTAATTAACGTAATGAGAGAACACGTTAAATTAAAATAAATATATTTATATCGTAAAACTTTCACCTTCGAATATTGTCCAGCATTTTTCCGCGCGCATACTGGGCCATTGTATCGCTATCAAAATAACTCTACGAAATAATAACGAGCCGCGGCTGTGTGTTTCATTACCAATCGATTTGACGCAAAAGCGACGTTTGTTGATTGCGAATGACGTGACATTTGCAACATCAAAGTGCGAATTCTATGCACGTGTCAAGCGCAATACGCGCCTGCAGCGATGTGAACGCGGGAATAAATTTGGGACGCGCGCATGTCCGCGGAAATTTAAAAGGAAAGGAATCTGAGAAATTTTTTTATTTCTGTTAGGAAGAGAGAGAAAAATTGTTCCGTTCGCGCGAAATTAGGAACGTTAATCTCAATATTTCGCTCGATTCGCCCGGCATAATTTCCCATTCGAGGCTCATGATTGGCAATCGCGATAAAACGGAAACGAGGAGGATCGCTGGCATTGGCACGTTTCCACGCCGAACTTTTCCTCGCCGTGCAGTTATTCGCGTCCACCTAATTGATTAAATCTCCTCTTTCTCTTCTCTCCTGCCCTTCTTCTCTTTGCTCTCCTCTCTTTCTCTCGGCGAGAGAATTCGAAATATCTGATATTACACAAATTGAAATTCCTCTCTTTAAAACTTTTGCATTCCGTCCTTGTCGACGGCCGAGCATGGTTTCATTCGATTATCGGACGTAAGTCGCAAAGTCCTTCTCTTCCGCGCACACAAGCGCTTCCTGAACACGAAGTGCTTCCGGAATTGAAGTCGAAGAAAGACGACCTGGGCGGAAATCGTTATGAAAATACGCCTTTAGTCGTTTATCCCGCCGCCAAAGTTTTGAGTGCACCGCCCACCGTTTCGCTTATAATACACGTATATAATATACGCGTGTGTGTGTGTGTGTGTATAATGTGCATATGCGTAAGAGGCGATGTTTCGTAAGTGCCATCCCGTGATTCCAAAGTTGTATATATTCATAAATGTTTTAGAAAAACATAATTTAGCTCCTGAAAAATATGTTTTACACGTGATCGCGCAGATAGATCTGATGTAATAATGTAGAAACATAATAATTAAGAAACACAGACTGTTTTTCGTTATAAAACGTTATTGAATTATTCAGCGACGTTCAATAATTTTGTGTCTGACAGTCTGCAATGTATATTGCAAGAGCTCCTTCATATTTCTATATATTTTCGACTCTTTCATACTTAAATATTTTTCACCGTTTCAGCAAAAATAAATTATGATTAATCCAATCGCTCTCTCAAAATAATAACTTGTCAGGTTCTCGTTGAGTAAGTGCAAAAGTTCGTGTCTGCTTTGTCATTAAGACTAATGAATAAATCGGGCGCGAATTTTTGTATATTTGAAATATTTTTTTTTCTTTCTCATTTTTGGCTGTTTCGAGAAAAAGAACTCTCGTAATGGTCAAGTCAGGTTACTGACTTCACGGACGATTTCTTCGATCGTTATGTACTGCCGATAAATGATTCATTTGTCTTCTTTAATCGCCACGTCTCGCGGCGATTAAACGAGTTACAGAAAAAGGCGTCGCGACAGCGTTCAACTTGAGTCCGCGCAATTGCATTATTTTCCGAGCGATTTCCCCCAATGCGACAAGTCGCATTTAGATCACTCTCCGTAAGAGATCGAACGCGCGCGTCCGTATCTTAAAAATTCGCAAGTCAGGTTCTCCATCAACGGAAATAGCCGGGGCCGATACCCGTAATAGCCGTCAAACCGCATTTCGAGCACCCCAAATCCGACCACCACCGGCGCCATTGTCGTTTCCCCGGAGGGACACGAAAATGGCCGGCGAATCGTAACTTTAAATTGGCCGTCCGAGTGATATCGGGGTGGCTCTCGCGCGGGGAAAGCGACCGACCGCGCATCGATCGGGAGAAGAGCTCGAAACGAAACGATCTCGCCCGTTTTTCCATCCCGAGTCTCTCTCTCTCTCTCTCTTTCTCGCGTCGCGAGTTATAATATCTTTCGATCGAGGCACTTCAATCAATTTACGGCGCGCGGGACTTTCGAGGCTTGACGGTGGGACCTTAGCGCGGGACTTTCTTCGTGAGGTCTTCAATCGAGAAGTGCCTGCGGGAATTAGATAGCAAAACTTACGAGGCATTCCTTCGGTTATAAGTCGAATGGAATATGAAATATTTCATTTTTATTTAATAAAGCAGACATCTCTATCGTCTTTTCTTTAATTTTAGCGAGAGCGTCGAGAATCTCGAGAATTATAAAACGTAGGAAGTAAGTTTTATATCTGTTAAAATAATAAAAGACCATCTGCATGTCTGATGATAACTTTTACATATTGATGTGCGGAAATATTGTAATTTCGCGTTTTCTGCTGGTGTGTATGTTTGCAAAGAATTAAAAAACAAAAAAAAACGGATAGTACACGGCGAAACGCTCTCTTCATTTGTCTCAACAGAGAGCGCGAGCGTAAAACTAATAAGCGGTAGTTGTCTTTCAACTGATGATAATGATAAAAAGTCGGAAAATGGCGGTTTGTATTGTTCTTTTGTTCTTATTGCGCGAAGAGTCTTGACGTAGCACAATAATTAATTACTATAACTTTGCTTAAAACCGCATTAATTAGCACTCGGCAATTAGTCGGTGCTCGTAATGCGTTACTTTTAAGTCCGCACGATTTATCATCCTCGTACTACTCCGGAAATTAAAATCATCCTCCATGCTGAGGGGAAAAAATCGGGAAAAAAATAACGTACACATGTACAGTCTTTCTCTTTGAAACATTATCAATATATTATGCGTACTTGTCACGCGCTCATTACTATCTTGCCTAACAAGCACGTGTATTTCGCTGATCAACTCGATATACACGTGTGACGGAAATAAATTGGGATTTAAATTACCTTATAATTTCATCTCATTTTAATTTGCATTTCTCTCTCGAAAAAAAAATCCGGCATTCTTAATTAAAGTGATCCGCATGTGATCCGCATTTTTTACTCGCCAATCATTCGCACATGATAATCTCGTATTCGATGATATCTTTATTGAAACTTCACGATGTCACACTTAAAGAAGAGCAGATGAGATTAAATTAAGATACGTCTCATAAAAAAAAACTTGATACTGTCTTGAAAATCTCGAAGAAGCGCCTTTAAATATTTGAGTCGTACGACTTAACTCGACGCTACAGAATGTCGTCTATAGCGTTTCTTCTCGTGAGAAGGCGTGTTCCCGATATCTCAGATTTCTTTTAAAAATACGTCAGCCGGGCGGATATAAAACGCGATACGTGTCATTTATTTATTTTCGAACACGGAATTTCCATCCGTTCGTATCGCCGCGCGGCGATACGTACCGAAGCGATTCAACCGCGATTGATTTCGACGATGCGGAGACGCGGAATCCTGTCGAAACTTTTCCACGGCGGTTTTAGTCGATCCTTCCTCTCTTTCCTTTATCCCCTTTCCCTCGCGCTCTTCCGGTCCTTTTACGAGACATCAATTATGACCGACAAACTTTGCGACTTCGCGTTCATCCCCGCGGGATAAGTAGCGGGGAGACGAAAAGTTTCGGAGGAAAATCGCCGGTGCCGGCTGGCCGGACTGTCGTGACGCGCGTAACGAAAAATTAATAACCAGAAACTTTCTCCTCTTGCCACATCATTTAGCTCTGTCGATACGACCGCAAATCGAGGTAGAGAAAGAGAATGGGGATGTATTGAACGTCGATCTGTTAATTCGACCGAGAGAAATTGCGCTGCGAAATTTTAAGATATTTTAAAAGAGAGAGAGAGAGAGAGAGAGAGAGAGAGAGAATAGATTTTTATGAATAAAATTTAATTAATACAAAATATTCGGATTTGGCACGCAATTTCATGCAAATAAAATATAAATATGTGCATATAGATTTAATATAAATTTATATATTCCGGAAATAAATTTATCTCTTTATCAAAATATTCGTAGAGAAGAAGAGAAAATGTAATTCGCGAAACAGCTTTGAGAATCGCCACTTTAATTAGTCGATATTCTCGTTTCTCTTTGTCAAAAAAAACAAAAAAAAAAAAAAACAAAAACTATAAAAAAAACAGACGGCCTAATATCCGATACGATTACTTTGTCACGTCTAACAAACGCGGCTTTGTGTTAAAATTACGTGGCCAATCGAGTCTTGGTCGATCGAGTTTGTCAATCGATTAGCAATTAAACGGCTAAATTAGCTGGACGATTAATTGTGCAAATCATTTTAATAATTTCACAACACTGCCATCGTTTCGACCACAGCCAAACATTTCAACATCTCTCTGTACTTTGATCGGTGTTTCGATGCAAAATGCATTATCGTGTTATAACGAGTTCTGTCAAGCGCAGTAAACGTCTAATTTGCAAACGAGTAGCAATGAGTCGTGTGCCATTTTTTGCCAAGACATTCACCGCGCGCTTTTGACAATACAATTTTAGTGTCGCGATTGTATATATTTTTTTCAACGATGTAAATGTTAAAACTGCGCTGCATTAGGTACTTATTTAGGCTTGCTTCCAACACAGAGAAAGA
>QVOB01019982.1:0-16441 GCA_014839585.1 Pseudomyrmex concolor | reverse complement strand
ACTTTAAAGTATAATCGGTAAACCACCCAGCAGATATATGACTTTGTACAAACCATGCATTTGCCAGAATTTGGAATAAGTTATAGATTAAAATAAATTTCCTTAATTTAAAAGGTGGTCGATTCTTCATGTAACGAGAACCACCAGCGAGGACAAAGTATAAATAAACTGTAGTTATTATTAGTAATGGAAAAGGATTTCTTATTAGTAGCCAATCTTTTGTAATCGGATCTACAAATAAAATTGCAGTACAATGTTTAAGACAAACTTTCTTCTTAGCTTTTAAAATATGTTTATATAATTGAAACAAACACTCAGCATGTAGGCTTGTATAGATCGTAGTAATTCTTATTGTTAGTGTGAAAAATTTAATGAGTACTTAACTTGTAAATATTAAACTTATATACATATATATATATATATATATAATTTTATATATATATATAACATCGTACTTCTCTGAGTTACATTCTGAGAGGGTTTTAATTATCGCTTGTTATGTATTAAAAAGATTATTAAAATAGTCATTGCTCGTTGCCTTGGATATAAAATAATGTGCGTAAGTGTGCGTACATATACGCTCAAGTCAATCAGCGTAAAGTGAAAATTCGTCACGAAAACAATGAACACTCAGTTTGAAATGATTTTTGACGATATTAAACTGTTGGTAGTGGTATAAAAAACGCGTCTTGAAACACACATTGTTTTTCTAACAAAACTTTTTGTGCTACACATTTTTATCAAGAAAGAATCGTGTTTTTATAATATTTGTTAATTATACACCTGTGTGTGTGTGCGTGTGTGCGTGTGTGTGTGTGTGTGTGTGTGTGTGTGTGTGTGTGTGTGTTATCTCATTTCAAACTGAGTGTTTATTGTTTTTGTGACAAATATTCACTTTATGCTGATTGACTTGAGCGTGTACACACAAAAACACCGAGCAATGACTATTCTAATAATCTTTTTAATACATAACAAGCGATAATTAAATTTCTCTCAAAATGTAACTCACAGAAGTTTTGATGTTATATATATACATATGAATTTATAAAAGAATATGAAAAACACATTGACGCAATTAAAAAAAAATATTAAATATTTACTAGCTAAATCGTCCATTACGTAAGTGTACAAATTTAGGAAAATCATTTTTTTTGCAATACGATTTTTACAATGTACAACTACTGTTCTCAAAAAAGTTTGGATAAGTCAAATAGATATTGAAACCGAACCGAGAGAAGGACCGATACTGCCGCTATTCCAGTACACCTTACGGTTTTGTGAACAATATGAATTATTTAAACTTTGCGACATAGGTCATCTGTATAATAGCATCCGTTTTTAGTGACCAATCAGCTGTCAAACCACAGCTGTTGAAAACTTGTATCGTCACTTTGCTGATGTACATAATGTATGAATTCTGTAGAAAGTTATACAGGTTTAAAATATGTTAAAACATTTTAGAAAGATTCGACGCAACAGTACATATTCGTCTCGAACATTTTACGTGTTTTTATATACATATATACTATATATATTGTTATTATTTGATTTATCGCCAAAAAAGTTGCCTTCTCGAGATTGAATCGCTAAAAAAGAAACGAACAGAGAGTCGAGATTGAAGTGGAGTTCGTTTTCGAAAATCTCTTTTGCGACTCGTGTGCTCAGAGATTCATCCCGATACCTAATCCTACAGAACATTTCGCATCGTACTTTGCCCCACACCAAGTGCATAGTACTACGGTTATTTTCAAAGAATTAAACGAATCATATTTAGAAAATTGTACTTTATACGTAAACATACTGTATAATCGAAAAATATATAGTCGTGACTAGCTTCGGTGTATATTGATTTGATCAATCGAATGTTACTTTATTACAACTTGTACAGAATAGAGAAACATTCTAACACATCTCGACACGCTTCAATCCGATAAATTTTTACAGTTCCAATTAAAATTTCTTTGTGCTGTAAAATAACTTGGAGCTTATTTTTAGCAGCTTTTGAAATAGCAGCTCTTTAAATTTTATTCTAAGTAAATCCTATCTGACAGCGGGCGTTATGCGCGCGCTTTCCATTTTCTTCGAATTCAAAACAATTATTACTTCGTTACAACAGTATATTAGTAAAAACTTGAAAAAATATGCAGAAAGATATGCAAAAGTTTGAATGTTTTAAAGTTTAATAATTGTAAATCAAATAAAATGCGACAGATCTAATTGTAAGGTTTGTGTGTGCGCGCGCGCTTATGAGATACCAAAAGAAAAAAAACGTTTCACAATCAGAATTAGAATTAATAACCTTATAAAATTATGTTTCGAGTAAAAACAATTGAGGGATTTAATTTTTTTGTGTGTAGAAAGACTATTCAGCGAACAGTCGATTAATCATGGAACGATACGAAGAAGAAGCCGAAGACAGCGACAACGAAACGGATCCCGAGCAGCTTCTGAACGAATGGCTGGGCGAGTTGGACAGCCTGACTGTGGTGAGTTTATATTTCACGTCACTCGGAGTTTTTGTTGTTACGCTGTTTTAACACGCTATTGCTAAACAATATGTTAGATTGTTAAAAACTCCGTAAAACAATCGGGACATCGGGATTTAATTTACAAAAACCGATGTCTAATATTTGATAGTATATCGCTGATTACATTAATATTAAGTAATAATTCTGGATTCTGGAGTAATATTAATTAATTAATAAATTAACACATTACTACAGATTACTTAAATTATTAATTAATTAATTAATTAATTAAACTGAGACATGCGTAATTAAACAACTCTAGAAAAATTGTATAAATTTTGCAGTACACAATATAATAATATTGTGTTAATTAATTGTAAATCGCACATAGAATTAAGAGCTTTACTTAATTGCAATTAAACTAACTAAAAATATGTAAGTAAAAATGTGAAACTGAAAATACTATGACGCTTATATCGCTATAATTAAAAACAGGCCATGAAAAAACGACTGAATGCACATTGTGAAATTGCGACTGACATATTAATTTATTAATTTTATTGTTAGTGTGTTTTCATGACAAAACGAATATCGCTCGCGTCTGATTAAAATACAGCAATCTATTAATCAATCTATTAATCATAAGAAATACATAGTTTTCAAATATGGCTTTTTTCCTTTGAAAATAAAATTAATTTATTTCCAAAGGTCTTGATAGAGCTTCGACATGTTTTTACAATTGATTTCTTTCATACAAAGACATTTGTGTATTAAAATCTCGAAGTTCAATCGTGTTTCGGAAACGTTTTTTGACCAGCACTTGCGGTTATTCTCGTCAGCTATTATAAATCATGTACAAACAAAAGTTGTAAGAGTTTGATCGTATGAGCAGTTTTAAGAACATTTTTATATCACGGAAAAATTCGATTTGATTACTTTGAAAGATGAAAGCGAGGCGATCCGATGATGAGACAGCTGACTGTAACCGCGCCTCTTTCAAATACGCTTCTCAATTGATGTCAATTGGCGCGTGGTCTAAATAATTCGCCAGTATCTAATTCTCAACATGAGAAGAAGACGCGAGTTTACTTCCTCGAAAGGCGCATGGGTTTCTCATGTCGTGTTTTAAATGTTTCAAGTCTAAAATTAGTAACGTGTCTCGCTTTCCGAAACGAAGTACACCTGATCTCATAAAAGTTTCGGTATCATTTATTTAAAAATTCAGTCAATTGTCATTAGTCTGATTAATGAGTGATTTAAGTCCAAATTAGTTATTATTTTTTATTATTTTTATTAAATATTATTTTTATCATGCACACAATATACAATTGAGTATCAATCAACACATTTGACTAAATGAAACGCGCGTTTCACGATGTGTTTCGTTTTGTTTTGCACAAGCTTTTTTGAACTTTGACACGTTCCGACCGTAAAACATATAAATTTGCCGTTTATTTGTCTTTCCGATCTTCGCGGTTTGCACAATAACTACGACCGCGAGAATTGTTTGCGCAATTGACGCATCGAAATGATCGCGACGCAAACTTTGAACAGTAAGTAGATCAACATTTCCCGCTGTGAGTGCTTTTAGCGCTTCCTGCCCGAAAGCTCGTGGCTCTCCCGTCCCCACGTCTTTGATTTCATTAAATCGCGGATAATCGCGTCCCCCGACAGATCCTCTGTTACGATGTTAGTTGCATTAGCAACTTCCAAGGGGCACGATTACCGCGGGAACAATCCGCACGTTGTTAGTTCGAGGGAATTCGTTTTTTTTTGTCGTTATACAGTTTCGCGAAGTACGCGAAGTAAAAGTTCGGCCCTTTTACTTCGCGGAAGTTTCCCACTGGCTTCTCTTTCGCCGGAGCAATAGAAATTTTTAAATTAACGCGCGCAAACTTGGCGACAGGACATTTTCTCTATGCTCCGCGCGATATTGGTTTTTCTCCACAGCTATCTGCTGTAATGAGATTTTCCGAAACTTGAGGCAATTTTTATCAGGTTGTGTCGTGTTAATTAATTAATTTATATTTTAATCATCTTTTGTACCTATTGAATATCTTTCTTTGAACAAATTTTTCATGTCTCTTCCGAAACGCAACTGGCAATTTTGATACAATCGGATTTCTCGTTCTGATAATAATCGAATATTTTTCCCCGGCAATTTTCAATTCTCCCAAGTTGTTCATCTTAGACTTATCTCAATTTTTAATTTACTAATCAACACGTTGAATGCCGAACCGAATTTTATATGATGACTTGCCGGTTTTGAACGCCGATGACTTCCGGCATTCAACGTGTTAAAATAGAAATTGATTTTTATTCTCAATATTATTCTGAATTTTATTTATTTTATAACGTAGTACAATTAAATTAAATACAAAAATTTGAATTTGGTAATCAATCCAGCAACAACCAGCTTGGGGGATGGTTTAAGCCTGAAGCTGGTCGTCCGAATTAGATCGCGCACTTTTTCTCAAGCTGAGAAAATCTGTCAAGTTTTTCGATAAACCGCGGGATAAGGTTTAATCAAAGCCCGCGCGCAGCTGATTGCGACGCTCCGTCGAGAATTAAAAGTAAACTCGCGGAAAGTGAAACCAGCTTGGGGTTACTCGCGACGAGTAACCTTGAACCTTCCCTTCGCGGAATGCCGGAATGGACACTCGAGAATCGAGTCTAGCCTAGGTGAAAGATGGATGAGCAGCGTGTTCGAGTGCCGCTTGGCGGTTTGAAAGTTACACGTGTGCGCGTTCGATCTTCGCGGCCAAGATTCGGCGAATCGATAGTCGGGAGCGATCGTTGCCCATTATCACGCGATGTTCACTTCGACACTAACGCTATCTATTGTATCTATTGGCGTTTCTATCGAAGTAGATTATGATTATGAGGCGAATCTCGTCCATTATTCACACAATTCCGTCAGCTCGTGGCGATCACATGAACGCTTGATGAGTAATCGCGAGCTTTTTATCAATGAGTGACACAAAATTCCGACAATTTCCTCTTTCGCGCGTATAAAACGACGATTCACTTCACGAGAGAATCGCGTCGACGATGAGCAAGCGATGGCTTTCCCGTTGCTTTCTTCTCGTTTTTATTTCGCGCGCGCGGGAGAGAGAAACGGAATGAGAGATGGAGCACTTTTGCACTTGCACTTGCATGCGATGCATCGGAGGTCGGTCAAGGCGCCCTATTGTACAGATCGATAATCTGGCAACGCGGAATGGATAACGGATTACACCGTGGTCGCTGACCCCTACGTAGCTACAGAACATTCGAGAGAACATTGAAGCAACACGCCGGAAACATGTTGCGAAATATTAAGTCGGGTCGCTGTAACATATTGATCCCGCGTCTCGCCACGCTGGATAACGTTTGGAAATAGTCCCCGCGGTTCAAAAAATGATGCTGGAGAACGTTGCAGAAATGTTATTTTGCAAGATCGATAATAATAATATTTCTGAAAGGCCATCTCCGTCATAGATAAATGTATTTCCGTCCCATGTATTTCTCAAGTTATTTTGGAAGCAAAATAATTGTGCGAGAATTTAATAATCGACGTTAGATCTCAAGAAGCTCTAATTGCCAAATCAAAACGAAGATTGAATAGTTGACACGTCACATTATCACGTCAAGTTACACGAAAAGGGTTGAATCGGGTCAAAATTAAAAAAAAAAAAAAATCTAGAAGCTACAGTCCACTGTTGATTGTGTTTCGCTTTCTTGCTCCCGTTTCCCAGACTAATTTTTTGTGGCAATTACGTAATCTTTTACGGTGCCGATATCGTCGTCGCGGGCGCACGTATCGGTCCCGTTTTTCGAAAACGCGCGACGACAATAATTCTCGAACGTGTCGTAATGCGAATATCGAGGTGTTCGATATTTCTCGTTCACATGTTCATATCTCGCTTCCAAAGTGCGCTGTGAAATTATATCCCCTCAGCCTCGCTAAAATGCATAAATAGAATAGACGCAGAAGACACGTAATTGTGTCAATCTTGCGCTTTATCGCGAGGATGCGCGCAATGCGAATCGTTTCCTACGCGTAATTATTTTCCGCGAAATGAACGATCGAATTTTGTGTGTAATGACACTTTGATACTTTATTACATCACGTTGGCAATTCTTCAAAAGCGCATCTTCAAAAGAAAAAATTTAATTGTTTAATGGAGAGAAGATTAATATTGTCGTTAATCATTTTGTTATGTGAGTTTTGTTTTTTTGTTTTTTTTTCTATGATTCGGTCAACTTTGTGTTAATGAAAGTATTTAAAAGATTCCTATGCGCACGTGGTTTTTTTAAAACAATCGGAAAATTCGATCGCACACGTGCTTTTTGAATTGTTGCAATCGTGATTTCACGTCATCTGGTTTTTATCGAGGGAAAACTCCGGTTTTATCTGCTCTTCAACATCTTTGCCGTTGTTACCGACAACAGGAGGTGCTTTCTTGCTTCAATACTGGTAATGCAGGTTGCAGCCTTAACGTTTCTCTTTCCCTTGATGTTTCCGCGCTCGGAACACACGTGGTGCTGATATCTCACAATCGGAGAAGAAAAAGAACGTGAGAAACGCGGGCAAATCGCCACGTGATATAATTAATATTTTAATTTTTAAATAAAACGTGAGAGAAAACAATCTAGTTTTGTTAAAACGAAACGCGACATTTTGTGATGTCAAACGTTGGATAATAAAAAAAATACGATCGGATTGTGGTCACGTTGTGAAATTAAACCGGATAAAACCTACACCGGACCTAAGAGCGCGCACACGTTTCAGGTGAGAAAAGCGCAAGATTTTCTTTTGCGGAGCTTCGCTTCGAGATTTTTTTATTTTTTTTTTATTTTATCGTTTTTTTATTCTATCGACGAGGATTACAATTCCGTGAAAAGCCATTCCGTTTGTTTGTAATTATCGAATTTGCGATATGATAAGCCGCGCACGTCCTATTACACAGACTTGATAACACTTAAGAGGCTAAATCGTTCATTATATCATTTGATCGTTCGCATAATAAGAACAAATCAGAGCCGTGCGCTCGTGGCGAAATAGACAAATGGTTAAGAACTTCCGGTAACTATTAACATGCGGGCCTCGTAGTATCCGCATCCGCGCCGGGAGTTCATGGCATCCTTAATCGCTACCGGGGGCCAATGGAGGCCTTTGTTCCGCAATATTGCTATATCCGGTGCTCGCCGCTTCATCATCGGATAGATCGAAAAACATTTTAGAAAACCTCGGAGCGTATTATATTGTTTCTCGTCGAAAATATCTGCCCGTTGAAATAACACGGAGAAGAGTTTTTTGTTCTTTTACGAACAAAAAGTTTTCGATTAAACTTGTGATTTGAAGAAAAAAAACTGATGATTAATTAACGGATTACGTTAATAACGCGAAATTAATCGCGATTTCACGCGCGTGAAATACGATATAAATCGTACGCGAGGATTGCCGCCGATTTCAAATCGTGCGGATCCATCAGGACTGCCTGACCTTTGGCCGCAATCATACCTTTCTGGAAGTGGACCTAAACGTCGCGTGGAAGAAAATCAGGTGGCCTCTTGATCCCTCGTGCTCCTCGGCTCTTTTCCATCCGCACATGGAGAACGCGCGTGCGGATTTGGAAT
Source organism: Pseudomyrmex concolor (assembly GCA_014839585.1). Taxonomy (NCBI): domain Eukaryota; kingdom Metazoa; phylum Arthropoda; class Insecta; order Hymenoptera; family Formicidae; genus Pseudomyrmex; species Pseudomyrmex concolor. Next base: position 8,351 of record QVOB01019982.1, on the reverse strand, counting down.
AACATTCTTTGGTGAAAATTCAAATAGTGCCATCGAATTGTTCGTCGCAAGACGATGACTTCGGAAGAGAGTCGATTTTAATTTTATTCGGCCGATATTCTCTTCTCATTATTGAATAAAAAACGTACATTATCGTGAATTTATTTGTACACTGAATCTTTGATGTTCTCGCAAAAGCCGAAAGTCTATCGCGGAAAAATTATTTCCAAAAATGAAAACTACTGTAAAAATTTTATCAAAAAGAAAACAATGTAATTAATTTTTCATATGTTTATATCAACGTTTGCATCTTGTTACATTGTTTTACATTATGTACTTTGTGCAATAAAACTAAGCGATAAGTGAGCCATTCGACTCGTTCGCTTCAATGTGCTTTTCTTCTTCTTTGGTATATTCAGAAAACTAGTTCGCCAGCTCGTGCTTTTCAGACAGTCTGAAGAAAGCGGAAAATATAAGAGAATCGATCAGGTAGCAGCTCAACTGCACGTGCCTAAGGGCAGCTGTGCAGTTTAGTCCCGCGATCTTTTTTTTTCCCCTTCACTCGCCCACCCTTGCGCCATCGCATGCGCCGCGCGTAAAGCGATCCTCATTTCCGCGTCTCCTCCGGGGCTTCTGTTTTCGTCGGTTTCTCTCTCGGGGTCAGACGAACCGTTATCAACGTGCTCGTCAGCCGCAAAATAAGAAGAAGAGATAGGCTTTGAGAAAACCGCGGAAATAAATCGCGTGTTGCTCACATATTGCGAGATCTGCGTATGAAATGCGCGTGACAAGCGGGAAAGAAATATCGTGTCTATTTGAAAATTCTAATTAAAAAATTTACGCAAAGTAGTAAATGACATTAGAGATTATGTTAAAAATGTAAAATTCAAAAGAAACGTAACAAACTTCGATGTAGAAACGGCGTGTTCTCAATATTTTATTTTTTTAATTATTTTAAATATCAAAAGTACATACACATAAGATTAATAATTGATCTTAAAAAAAAAAAAAAAAAAAAAATAACAAATACGGAATCGAAAAATAATATCGAGGAAATAAACTTGAATTTTTCTAAATCTCCCTTTCTCTGAATGGGGTAGCGAGCGATGGAAATACAAAAATCCTGCCATGGATTCAGACGCACGCGTCCTGTGCTTGCCATCTGTTGCGCTAGTCTCTCTCTAATCTCGTCAGATAAATCTTGATGCGCGACGTAAGATATTATTTTCTGCACGAATAAATTTCACTACTGTACCACGTGATTCTCTCGATATTATCTTTTTGTCCGGAGATTTTAGACAATTTTAGAGTATAGACAAGTAACTCACGAAAAATATATTTGTGCAATATTATATTATACAGTCACAATTATATTATCACTAATTATGTAAAAACATAAGTGAGCATTTTCTTTACATGAAATATGTAGTTTAAAACAGGAAAACAATTAAAAAAAAAAAAAAAAAAGAGGGAAAATGACAATTAAAATATTTCTACGTGAGATAGGACTTATTTTCTGAGAGTTACAAACTCAATCTAAACGATTTAATTTCTTGGCCAAGAAGAACCAATGATAAGAGATGCACATCGGGGTCTGGCGTGTCTTTCAGCCTCGCGCTCTCAACACCTCGAACAGCTTCGTATCCTGGCCTGGCGTATACACATACATATACGTCGTCTTGTGGGTTGCAGCTGCCTCATAGTGGCAGCACGTGTTCCTCTTCTCTGGGCAGGTGGTTGGCGTCGTTAAGCAATCGCCTCCCCTTCGACGAGGACCGAGATTTGAACGGCATATAGCCCGTCGGCGAGTGAGCGGGAGAAGATCGCGAGGAGCAAGAAAAAAAAACAACGAGGGAAAGAAGGACAGGCCCCGCAGGCACGCGGCTCGTGGTGCTAAAAAATATAAGCAGAATATCGCATAGGGATTACAGTGTCTTTTATGAAAACATTCGAAAAGAGAGAGTCAGTAATATCGCGAATATTCTTCGCAAATGTGATCTTTTATTTGAAGATAAAAATCACATCTGAAAATATTCATTCCCTCGAGTTCGAAAAAATGAAGACGTTGAAAGTTTTTTTTTTTTTTTTTTGAAAGAAAACTTGTTACATGTATCGAACTCTACAGTTTATTAGCACATCTGTAATTAGTTTGAATCTCAGCATCTCTTCAAAAATCATTAAAAAATTACATTGTGTAAAACTGTGCCTTCGTTAATTAAATGAACGACAGCACATATTAGAAGACGCTTGAAAGAAGAAGCCAGAAGTTTTGTAAAATTTTCTCAATATTATAAAATCAGACAAAGTGCGTTCTCCCACAGTTCGCTCTTAGAGTGTCCGAAAAAAAAAAAAACGATTCAGGATCAGAGTTGATATGCTACTTTTCTAATCAAGAGATACTCGAGATGTTTCTGGAGCACGTTATTCATTATCCCGAGGCCAACGAATCGCGCAACGAAAAAAAGTCACCTTTGCGTGACGTCGCTAAGCAGCGAATCTCACGAAAAAAAGAACAGAACGAGAGGATAAACGCGGTTGGGCCAAGCAAGGATGCAATGATGAAGGTGTCCGTTCGTCTGCCAAACGAGGACATGAATCAAGCAAGGAGCAAAAGAAGGATGAAACGAGTGGCAGGTGATGGCGAAGTCGAGGTGCGCTGCTGATATACGCGCGCGCGCGTCGTGACCGGTTCCTCGGATCGTGGATTCGCCGCGCGGTTTACTGCTGCTTAATAAGCTGTAATAAGAAGGACCGTCGGCTCGTTTCGCGCAATATTCTCCGTGCGCGATAAATTTTCGTAACAAAAATAATATAAAAGCGCACACAAAAGCGCAGCGCACATGCGAATTGCTTGCGCGCGATCGCCGCACGGATCTGCGGCACGATCGGGCAGGTGGTCAGCTTCTCCGGACTTGCAGCTTCCTGCGGAGGATCCTGCGAAGGTCAGGTCGAGTCGTTTTGCGCCTCGAGATCGGATTTTTATCTCGCGACACAAAGGGGGCTAAGGAAGTTTTTTTAATCACATGTTTTTATAATTATCATAGACAATTCGCAATGTTTGCAATTTCAATTTTATGTTGATCCTAATTCTGAATTTTTTTATGGGGGGATTTTTATCAACGCCATGCAAAAAAAAGTTAATACAATTAAGATATACAATTACACTACACATAATTCTGCAGCGAAAACTTTCTCGATGAAGAGCGAGTCAGAGGAAGGACATTACGCGTTTATTGTCCTTTGATGCAATAAGATTAAAATTTCACTAAACAAAAAAGAATGTTTTTTGTCATTAAACAGTTTGTTTTATCTTTGCGCGAATTTAATACTCGGCGCGATCGCAAGATCAGATCGTTTCGTGTTACTTAATGTAAGTTTCAATTTTAAACGCTTACAGCGTTATCGACGACTCGATCGAACCTGACAATGTAAAGGGCTGCATTTACGTGGGGGCGAATCATCCTCGCGCGGTCAGACAGCCTCTCGAATATAAAAGGCAAGCGAGTGAGAGATGACGCACCGGGCGCGCAGGACAAACAAAGTTTTCCGCTTTTCCGTCCGTCTCTCTTCTTCTTCTTCTTCTTTCTTTGCTAAATCAGATGCATCCTCGCCTCTTACCTCTCTTGGTAGCGGAGCGCAACAGTTGGCGAGGAAGAAACATCTGTCGGTCGCGGCGCATGCGTATCCTTCAGGTAAAAAACTTGCATCCAGGGATTCTCAAATTTTTGGAAGCTGAGACGCGCGCAGCTCGCGAATTTCGAATCGTGTAAAAATTAAAGTGGATGATTTTGCAATATGAGGAACGGTGTATAAAACACGAACTAGAAATATTAAGTAAAACAAAATTAAAAAGAATTAAATGCCAAACGGATGCTGGTGTTATGTGTGCGCAAATGTTTAATAAATTTATTAATAAATATTACATCAGCACTGGTTCTATTTGGCCTCTTTTGTTTTTTGTTTTTTTTTAATTTTGTTCTTTTTAACTTTGTAGAGCTTCATCGTTAGATTTTATATTATTTTTGTTACGAAATATCAGGAATTCAAATTAAACAATACACACGGTCTAATAACACGCACAATTTTTTCTAGTATTTTATAAATCAACTTTTATAAAGTGTAAGAAATACGTAGATTACGAGAACGTAAAATCTCCCGCACGCGCTGTAAATGTGTTAAAAGATAATAGAAAGAGAAAAGTGGACGTAGAGAATCACGCAATGATCGAAGTATTTTGAGCGTAAAACCAATTAAGACATTTCGTATATCCAGGCTCGTCGCTCTAGTTTTTATCACAACTTTCCGGAGCCACACGAGTTTAAAAACTAGATGCGCGCAAGATTTAGAACCGGATGACGAAGAGCACCTTGATTCTCGTAAGATACTCGCGTGGACGATTTCGTAATTAAAACGACGTGCGATCAACGACATCAGAGAACGCGTTCCATTAATACGCAATCATCGAATATTACGACATCTCTCACAAGAGACGTTGTCAGAAATCAACATCTCTGACGAGCTCTACGAAAATATCGTAGAGCGACAAAATGCAAACGGTATTTTTTCTTTCGTTAAAAAAAAATATATCGAAGCCGTTAAAAGTAGGAAAATCTCTACATGTTTTGTTTTATATAATTATTAAACTCTCTGTATCGTCGATTTCGATTCCACTTGAAACAGTTGCGCGCGGTGTTATGTGTACCTGTTGAAGTGAAATTCCCGGTCAATTTACGTGCAAAATCTCACTTTACGCGTGCAATTTGCGAACTTTTGTGTTTCGCTCGTCTCTTCCTGTTTTTCAACATCTGTAAGACGAGTATGCTGAAAAATTTGCCTGACAAGTGATACCGATTGAGAAAGCGCCGGGCTTATCTCTCTTTCTCTCACGGCGCGTCCATTTATTTAGCCATCTTTGAAAGGCCTCGCATGACTCATGCCGAAATTACACGTCCATTTTGCAAGCGAAGGGTGGCCGCGAAACACCCTTCATTATACGCACGGACGGCATAGCGCGTGTATAAATCGCACGGTCTCTCGTATCGTATTCTAATGTAAATACACCGCTCGCTTGAATTTTCTCTGTTAGTCACAAGTACCCGGGCACTCGATCCCGTGTTTTAAATTTTTCAGTGAGATTTTGTCGCAAAATCTTGATTGGTTGAATAAATTTTAACTTCAATTCTCTTCAAACCGCGGTCACCGTGAACTGTGACTTTGAAATATTTAAAAAAATTTTGCGAAATTTCTCCGACACTTTTTGTCAAGTATCTATAGTTAGCGTGTTCTTGTTGTTTATTGAAAAAAAAAAAAAAAAACAGTTTTATATAATTTATTTTTAATGATTTTTCAAACTCGATCAAGACTTTACGTCCTAATTGGAAATCGATCGGTGTTTCACGTTTTTTCTTGGACACACACGCGCGTTATTCCGTCACAGATGCGTTACACATATCAATGCCATAAGGCGAGACATCAGCGGGACGGTCAATCATCGCTCGATTTCCGCAGGAAGCGTTCTCGTGATCAAACGCAGAAACCAAGAAATGATACGTTTTTGCCGCAAGGAGAAACGACTTAGACCGCAGGATTCGCACACGTGTGAAAAGGATCTTCCTCGAACGTAGAATTACTTCTGATTTAAACTTACATAAGTAGACAGATGTACTTATTTCCCTTTGAATCCGCGGTTAGTTCTTTGATCAGCCAACAGATTCTTCTCGTTTTTCTTTGCAATGCGCCGCCGTCTTCCCGACGGTCGTAAATAATCGGATACTGATCAATTTCCCGTTTTTAACAAGCGAGTTTTCAATAGCAATCGCTTTTTTGATTGCGTGTAATATTTACTAGATTTTTTTTTTTTTTTTTTTTTTTCATACAAATTGTTTTTACAATCTGTCTCATTTCCGAAGGGTATTGGAGATGTTTTTTATTTGGATTCTGAGAGACTTTATATATCGGTCGCAACAAAATTACGCTGTTCTTGGTAAAGCGGGCAGATGCATCGATAGGTATCAAGTTCCCTTCAGCTGGCCCGTCTCGCTCTGTTAAACTTGAGCGTCAAGATCCCTTGGGGCTTATTCCCGGGCGCAGAACTTCCGATTTGGAAATTCGAGATGTACCGAAATGATCTTCCCAATGGGGAGTTCGCGTGATTTTATCCCTCTTGCCGTGCAAAGAGTTCTTCAAGCTTCACTTATTTGCAGGCGCGAAACGCCTCTCGAGAACGTTATGCAACGAGAAATCCTTCGCGAGTAATAGAATACTCTGTTGATTCTTCGGTACTCGAGATTAGTCGCGCGGAAGTTTCTTCTCGCCACGAAACAAACAACCAATAGAACGCAAAACATGTCTGCGAGTTTTTTTTTCAAATATTCTTTAAGTTTTATTAAAAAAAAAAAAAAAAATAGTGTAGAGATACTTCTATTATCTTTCACATTTCTCTCAAAAAGTTTGAAAGATACGATAAAATAAGAAATATAAAATTTATTATCTGATATTATCGCATTTCTAACGCTCTGCGGAGATAGTGGTGAGATAAAAAAAAAACAATCTTTCAATGCATTGCATCGAATAAAATTCGCGATATGAAAGAAAGAAAAAAGAAACCGACACAATCAACGATAAAGTATCTCACTGGACAAAAGATTCGCGTGCGCGCCAAGTGCAAAATTACAGAAAACGATGATTTTGAGAGACACTGCGTATCTGTGCCGAGCGCCACGCGACCAGGTCGTCCGGTCGGGCCGGGTGCCGGGTGTTGTTGAAATCAACGTGGTGGGGTTCCTTCGACGTGCCCGCGATCGGAGCCTTATGCCTTCAGTCGACTCTCGGCTCTCACTGCGACTCGCTCGAGCCGGCCTGAGATTCCGTTAGTTAATTGAGCAGTCCAGAGAGAAACGCGGGCCCAGGTGCGGAATCACTCGCGATCAGGGAAAGAGACAGACCAGCAGCAATCAGCAAACGCGAAAACAACCGTCGTTTTGCAATTCCCCGCGTTTCTCGGCTATTAACTGCGTCACACGTGGGAGAAACGCACCTGATTACATCTTTGTGGAAGATAAAATTTCACCGAGGAAGCTTATCTCGCGTGAAGGAAGTGAAGGGGCGACCGGGACGAGTAGTGGGAGCAGGAAGTTATCCTGACGCGGCGGTGAGTCCCCGAGCGCAGTGCGATCGAGACTAGACGCGAGTCGACAATCTTTGTCGCGAATCGATAGTTCGCGAATCTATCACAGACACACACACACACACACACCGGTCGATCACCTCGATCAACCTCATCGAGTGCATCACGTGTCGTGCGGTTAATTAGCACGCGGGTGGCTGATCGGAGAAAGAGAGAGAGAGAGAGAGAGAAAATTGTTCTCGAGATGCCGAGAGCCGAGTGAGAGACGAGAAACGGTGCACGAATCAAAGCGAACGTGGAAAGGGGACCGGCCGATTAACTGGATTCGCAGGGGGTGCGGTCGGAGCCGCCGAGGGAGTTTAAGTAGATGCAGGAATCTGCGGACGGCGCCGTGAAGAGAGAAATTATCAGATACCTACGCTCGAAAGGACGCGCTCGTGCAATCGTGCCCGAAGGGTGTTTTTTGATCAAACAGACGGTGCTCGTGAATAAATTTCAACGAAGAGAAGAGAGATCCCGCGTCATTTTAACGGACTTTTGAAAAAAAAACAAAAAAAAAACAAAAAAATATTGACGGTTATAGAAAATTGTCGAGGCGTATATTCGAACTCGGTTGTTGGAAAATCAAGTGACTGTTTACGCGCGCTTGAGAAATCGAAACAACAGACATTGATCAACAAGCGAGATATCTAGTTGCGCGCTAGTTTACATTTCTCTGAGACATCGCGATCAGAGTCTGCGTCTGAGAGCCCCGAACGTTAAGTCGAACTGTTTGAATGACACTGGCAGCTTCTAACGAGGTTTCGGAAGCTTAATCGGGAGCGACATCGCGAACATGTTGTGCGGCACGTTCAAAAAACAGAGAAGACATCCGGGGGACGAGTATCGGTTGGTTAGATCGAACACCATGCCCATCAGAATAGTGTCGGGGGCGCGAGACGCCGCCGGTCTGGTGTCCGTTCGGAGAACGAAGTCCACGAGGGTCGCCGCTCGACCGTCGTTGATCAAGGACCTGCTGCATATGGTAAGCATAGGACACACCGTATGTAAAAGACCGACGATAAAAATGTCGGGGGATATCGTTCGTCGCATGGAAATTAAGCTTCCGATAGAATATTTCCGACCGAAAGGTTTCGCAAGAATTTGATAGAAATAAAACATTACCCGGGAAAAAATGAATTAAATCTAAGTAGATCTAATTTAAATCTAACGAGATAAAAGAAATGGAAAAATAGATCTAATTAGA
>QVOB01019981.1:0-25817 GCA_014839585.1 Pseudomyrmex concolor | reverse complement strand
CAAAGTATGTAATACTTTGCATAATCAAAATATTAATAAATTATAACAAAATATTTATTTTTTAACTATAAAATTCAAATAATAACATGTAAAAAGATTAAAAAGATTACGTTTTATATTCTTCATAAAACAATTCTTTAAAAAATGCTTAAAATTTGATTGTTACATGCTTTTGACTGTTACATGAGAAAACCCCCTTAATCTCAATTATTATATCAAAAACACTAAAATCTCACGATTACATTAAAATAATACTTAATAATAATTGTAACGATACCAGATTATGATTTAGCTAGTATTGTTAAATAGCTTTAAAGCTTTAAACCAAAACGCAACAAACTTCATTGTTTGAACAATCGACTGCGTTTCGCGTTAGAAGAGAGGGACATGAGCCCATACATTCTCCACCATGATGTCTGCAGTGAGTTTTAAATTCTTCCTTAACTGTAAGAAAAAGAATTTCGTTTTTTAGGAGAGAGAAAAGAAGAGAAATGTGCTTATAATAAAAAAATATTCGACCGCTTCACTAGCAGATTTCACCGCAAGAAAGTTCTGCATTTTTGCGTACAGACAAAAGTTGCTCCAGAAAGTAAGATTCTAGATGAGGAAATCGGCGAATATATGTTGTGACAATTCAATAAATATGAATTGTCAAGATACAGTATGTCTACTTTTGTATGATTTATCTATGTTTAAAATATAGATATCGCGGAAATATACGTCGAAGGATACGTATAAAAATAGACACAACTGCGTACATTTCGCTGTGCGAAAGTATGCGAATGAATTGTGTAATAATTGCGAAATTCATAACGCGACGCGACGTATCCTGCACGTAATATCACTTCTGACATTGATTCACCTTCGTCGGAAAAACACTTGAGTAAATAATCGTGGAGGTATATTAACCGCAAAAGATTAATCGATGCGAAAACATCGATATGTAATTTTACAAATAACTACGTTTTAAAGAGAGATATGCTCTGACTTATCGATCTAATTGATATATAACGCTAGACGTTTTTACAGTATGAAATAAATAAATTCTTTCTGTTTCAAAAACAATTAACTTTAATATATACTGCATTCCGCGCGACGATTGTATAAACAAAATGTTCTAACGACAATGATAAATATTTATTAATTTCGCAACATCATCCTGCGTTTCGTCACGGCTCTCGAAGTACATACTTTTGTCTCATCTTAAATTTATCAATACAGACGGATAGTGCGACCGATTATCTGATTATTTTAAGTATTTTTAAATGCAAAAATGTATAAAATGTATAAAACTTACCAACACCGCAGCAGAAAGTATCTTCTTGCTTATTTAAGCAAAGAAAATTACGCATATTACTGTCTGCTGAATCGTCACACTTACTGGGATGAATACAATTTTCTTGAGGACATACTACCACTGCACTGACACATACTAAAAAGAAAAAATCTTTCTTATATGTGTGATACTGATCATATTATCAATTATCATTACGTTGTTTAAAACAAATAATTATTAGCAATATTATTTCAGTTGCAAAACTTGAAATTTAAATGTATTTAATATATGAGAATAAAAAAAAGAAATTAATTTTTAATAAAACAACCAATTAAAAAGTGCTCAAATAAACTTTATTATTATCTTTGTAGTTAAACGTCAAACTTTTATATGTAGATCTACTTGGTAATTTTAATTATACTATATTGTAAGAAGTATTTAATTTAAAAAATAACAAAAAAGAATATACTAATAAACAAATAATGTAAATTTTAATTTATAATATAAATACAGACATCTGAAAAACTAAAAAAAAAAAAAAATATACTTGAATCACTTGAATTAAATTTTGCTGAAATACATGTACGGCAAAGTTAAGCGTCCTTGAACTACAGAAATATTAAAGTAAATGTGCAATATATCAACGCATATTTTACATTTAAATATTTAGAGTAAAAATTTAAATGGCAAAGAACGTTGTACGTAAAACGACGTCTTGTCATATATTATACATGTTTGTACAGAAAACAGTATTATTAGTATTTTGCACAAGGTTTTATTTGACGTGAATTTAACATGTAAAAAAAAAAATGACTTACCGGTGTAGGAAAGGACGATTGCGAGAGCGACGAACGTGTAGGACCTCATTCTTTCGGCGAGTAGAGGCGTCGGAGTGGCGTGTGATTCTGACAACCAACAATTCAATGCTCACTTTCCCGCGACATGCCATTATATAAATACACCTACCTCCATTACACAGTGTACACATACACACACACACACACGCACGTATGCACGCACGACTCACACGTTCATAAGCCAAGCTTTGACATACCTCTGATTATTATTGTTATGTCATGTGATATTTATCCGCACTTGCTGTGATTCATTCGAGTGATAAAAGTGTGCAGTGGTCTCAAAACAGGAAACGCTGTAGACACTTTAAGAGATTTCTGAATTCTCGTTGAGGGTACCCTCGTTGCATTTCGTGAAATACAATACTACCAGCATTGCGATTCTTTCGCAACTTTCTGCAACGTATATATTGATAAGCTGACTGTTGATAACAGTCAAAAGTCAGTTGAATGTACCGTAACGGAGAGTTCAATGTAGAAGAGACGTTCTTTGTGTAATTATATAATTTTGCGGGTATTATAGTTTATTGCTTTTAATTATCTCTGCTTTTTTAAATCTTTTCGCACTATTACACTTATCTCTCCATCTCTATTACACTTATCTCAACGATGCAACAAATGTATTTCCGAATTTGATTAAACACATATTCTTATACATAAGATAAAGATTACTAGTTTCAATTCTTTAGATATAAAGTCATATTCGTATTGTTCATATTTGTGTGAATTCATATTCAAGTTCAACGCCAATTATCTGTTGCAATTAATACAAAAGTAAATAATCGTTTTTTCTTTACTATTTAAAATTTTAACAAACTTCTCCCCGTTTCTTATATAAAAAAAATTTTTCTCTTGATTTATTGAAATTAAGATTGTGATCAACTATATTTTTTACAATATTGAACAAATATTATTTTGTATGGTATGGAAAATTATATACCAAGTTTATCAGTCTCGTTTGATAGATCTTTTGCCGCTCTCATTATTTAGTATCATACATTCACATTATAAAATACACATTAATATTTAACCAGTGGAAGTTTACGCACACCTTACGAGCAAGATAATTAAATCTGACAAAACACGCGTAAATCTTCTACGTTATAATTCTCGGAATAACATTCAAGTTATATTATACGGGGAATCCCATTTCCGTTCTTCCTCTTTATTTGCACGTAGCAAACAAGAGATCAAATGTGCATAACAAACAGATAATAAAAAAACGTTTTTAAAAAACTAAATAGAAAAAATAAAAGTAAGCCTAAGCAATAGGCTTCTTGATGACTGATAAACTTATTATTATTGAATTGAAATCATAGAAAAAATAGAAAAGATAAAAAAATCAAAAAACATTTCATAAACACTCAATAAAACACTTTACATCGAGTTTATCTTCAATCGAGATTGATAATCATAAACTCTGCTCTTTTTTATGTAATCTCTGCTAACATCTGAAAACAATTGTAATGATAAAAACAAATCATTGAAGATTGTCCGACATGTGTAAACAGCAAGGAGTGGAACGTTTGAACGTTTCCAAGTGTTTTCTTTCTTCCTCTCTTCCTCTCTCTCTCTCTCTCTCTCTCTCTTTTTCTTTAATGATAAAAGTACAATGTTTAATTATTTGTATATCTTATTGTGTCATTCACGTTCAAACGTTAAGATAATGTAAAATTCTAAAAAATGCGTGACGTTGTTTAAAGTTTTATTGGTTTCCTCCAAAGCATAATACTCATCGCTAGTTATTTTTTGTCTGTGCTCTTAAATAAAAACGAGCGAAGATACGTGTCCGTATTACGTCCTTGGGAAGAACATACTTGAAGTCTACACCTCTTAACACAGTACAGTTCGAATTTAAAAACGGAATAACGGAATATAATAAGTACTTATACTACTGACGGGCTTTGAATGTACAAGTTCTGACTAAGCCGAAATTTTTAGGGCGTAGTAAGACGGGAAGAGCTAACAAAATAGCCTCGTGTCTATATTTAACTTGCTAAACATTTAACTCCTTTCCGAGAAACGGCTAAATTCTTTTTTAATTTCAAGTCATCGACTCAATTTATATTTATAAATTATAGATAAAAAAAAAAAAAAAAAGAAAACTCATTGCGTCGGCAGCTTTTTTGCATCCACAGAATGGACAAGGAAAAAAAAAAGAACAGCCGTCTACTGCCATAAAAATTTCCCTTTACATCTAGTGTTAAAATCTAGATTTGTATGTACAAATGGATAGACTTCATCGGTACTGAGCATATAGTATAGCATACATTACACATTATTAATATTAGAATACTGTACACGATAGCACTTTCGTGAGAATTAAAAATTTATATTGACTAGAAAATGAAAAAAAAAAATCTCATTGGTGGACGTTCAGACGAAAGTGACGCGATTTAAAATTAAACTCGAATTGAAAACGCAAATTACACGATTTTAAATATTTAAAAGGCAAACAAAAACCCGACGTTCTCGATATAACTCGATAATTGTACACTCCTCACACTTGTTTGGCATTCAACTCTGGTTACAAAGTATGTTATTATCGTCTTGCTTTCGTCTGGACAACGGATTACGAGCGATAGATTCTGCGGGGACTTAGAGCGGGACTCCGATTGCTGCTAAGTTTGCAGTTCGGAGTGTGATTTTTATTTATTTGTCGCGCATACGCGCGAAAAAAAGGAGGGAGTTGCGAGGTCCAACGCCTCTTGAGATACACGTAAACGTCTAAAACTAACGATTGTACATTTCTGGAGAATCTGATTCGCGAGGCGTCATGCCTCAGCGAGTACACGATCTCGAATAACGTTTTGTAATTTTCACTTCGAAATAGTCTCAACGATGTCGCTCATGTTATTTCAAGAGATTGACCGTCCATTTCGTATCACAGTTAATCGAGATTACTTATGCACCAGGTCGATAGTCCGCTATTACATTTTTTAGGAAAGTATAGATATCTTTGAAGGTTGGTCGCGATGTCTCGTCTCTTCTCCAACACGAGCACATCATCCGATAAACTTCCTCGGGACACATCGTTGGTTTCGGTAGAAGTATCTGAACAAAGAAAATACATAAAGCCAAACGAACAAAAGAGAAGAAGTGATTTTATTAGCGAGATGTTATCAATTATAAATCATCGGTCAATTAACAAAATAAGATGTTTCTTTAAGTCAATCGATCAGCTTGAAGATGAATAACGCAAGTATGTATTTCCGCCAATAATGCTTACTTGCAACTCTGCTCCGTAATACATATGCTCGGCGTTTTGAATAACCTGATCGTTTGACAGATGTTGAAACGGCTTTTCTCTAGCCAGACTCATCACTTCCCAAAGTGTCACGGCGAAAGACCATGTGCTACTCGAACACGTGTATCTGTCCTAAAATTGAAGTATTGTATGTTTTTTTTTTATGTCGGTTTTTTTGTTGTTACACTTTTATACATTTATTAACGTATTTATTTATTTTTTTAACAAATATTTGAATTGTCCTTAAAAAATTACATTTTCAAAATCGAAAAACAGAGTTATTCGATCTTACCAATAAAATACTTTCCCAAGGTAACCATCTGATAGGTGCGGGCGGTCTACCTCCTATGTCGCTGTAGTCTTTCTTGTAAAGATCGCTGCACATAGCTATGTCGGTCACTTTCACGGTGTAAGAACGACCCACTAGACAATTCCTAGCTGCCAAGTCCTTGTGCACCAGATTTTTCGATTCAAGGAATCTCATGCCCGAGGCTATCTGCGTTCCCATGTACAGCAGGCAACTTTGACTGGAAATAATCAAATTTTTTTTATTTTTTATTTTATCGTCTTGCCGTAGTCAAACTGCTGAATAGAAATTGTTCGATTTGAAAATTTTACCTGAGAGCTTTTAGATTACAGTTCGGCCTGAGTGTCCCCGTGAGCGGGACACTGTACTGAAGATAATGTGCGAGATCACCGAGTTCCGTGTACTCGATGATTGTCCACGGCACTGGCTCGACGTTGCACACTCCCAAGATTCGCGCCACATTCGGATCGGACAAACACGACAGAAATCGCATTTCTCTCATCTGGTCTACCGTGTCGTTAGTTCGCATGTCATTGATGCACAGAGGTACACGGGCGACGACTAATCTGGATGCGCCGGACACGACCTCGTCCAGACCAACAGCCTCGCATATTATAGCCTGTATTCAAATGCGTTGTATTCTTTATGATATGCATTTGTTACAGAAGAAAAGATCGCTTGGTAATTACATATATTACACAACACGTCTGTCACAATCTGCGGGCGTGTTCACACGTGTTATGTTTTATCGCAAATGCACGATATTAAAACCGACCGAGATCGTATTTTCCCACAGTTTTCTTCACAGCATTTAAATTACAGATTTTATTACGACGTATAATATCGAAAACCATAGAAATATTTTTGACACACAATGTCGCAAATTCGCGACAAAAAATTAAAAACAACAATAGTTTCACAGAGTTTCCTCATTACAGACGCAATAATTTTTTAATATAATTTGTAAATTGTACCTCTCCTATATCTCTCGAGCCAAGTTTCTCTGTCGTTCGTAGGCACTGACGTGGAATATTGGTTGGCTCTATTTCCTTGCATTTGTACGGCTTGTTCATACTGGGTGCAATATTCCAACTGACGACGGGCGCCGGTATCTATCAAAAAAAGAGACAACTACGGTGATGTCCAGTTTATTTGTTTTTAATAAAACTTCTTGCAAACAGGAAGGAAAAAAAGAAGAGAGAGAGAAAGAGATAAAATAAATAAACATAAAGTACAGTTTGGCAACGGAAAGTATGAAGAGAGTCCGAAGTAGCGGCGGTTCGGTATCACGGATGTTGTAACGTACTTTCCTTTAAACCTTGCGAAAGCGCAATCAGTCAAATACATAGTCAAATTGTACGGTGTACGATGGTACACAACTAACGTGTACCTTGTGCTTCTCCTTTGGCGCTGTGTGCCAGCGTTTCGAGTGAATTTGATCGACGTCCCTCTGATGATTGGGCGTAACCGCGATATTGAGTTTCCTAGTTGGACTGCTATAACTTTGAAGGGTCCTGTAGTGTTGGGAATGACGAGCCGGCGAGTTAGTCGGTGATGAGGCGCAGCTAGATGGACCGACCGCAGACTCCGGTCTCGCGTCCAGTCGCACATTCTCTTCCGATATTTCTATGTTTTTAAAATCCTTCGGAGATTCTGAAAAAAGTATCGTTATTATTGATCGTCGGTGTTTGATATTTCACAACGAATAATTTAGTCGTCATTGTTGATTGTCGGTTTTTTCCATGTTCAGATTTGTGCGATAACGTTTCGATAATACGTTATCACTCACCGGAATTTGCTACGATCGCATATGTGGATTTATATTGAGGACTGACGAGCGGCGAATTAAATTGCTCCATCGTAAGTGACTCGTGCATGCTGACGTCCTCCGGCATGTCAGGTGAGGCACGATTGGCGGTTTCCGCCGTCAGCATACCGCCGGGAGTTAAATTCAGAAGAAGACCCTGTACAACAAAACAAATTTTCTATCACTTATTTCTCTCTTTTGAGAGAGATTTAAAAAATGAATTTTTATATATAAAAATTTATTTTTAAGTTTTATTAAATATCTTTACCTTCATATTTATAGCAAAACCAAATGGATTTTTTAAGACTGTTGGTGAGCTCTGCAGCTTCTGCCGTCGATTGAGAAATAGAATAATAAAGAAGACTAACAATAGCAGCAATATGATGGCGGTGAGGACGCCTATCAATACCTCCAGATATTCTTGGCCCTCTCCTGGTGCTGTAACTATATAGATTAACAAAAAAAAAAAAAAAAAAAAAAAAATACAGAAACATATTCGATGGCATTGTTAAATCTCCAATGACTAATCGCCACAAAATGGAGATTACGTTCTGACGCATATTCCATTTTGATTGGAAATGGAAGTTTTCAAAATTAATAATGGGGATTTTTCAAAAAATTCTTTTGTATAAAAAATCGTTTTGCAGGTCGCGAACTGGATTTCTTTTTTAAAAAAACTCGTCTCTGTTATTGACTTATATTGCAAAATTTATTTTTTATTACGTACTGTCTCTGTGGCCAATTCCTCCTTAGAGCCACCGTACAGCTTTACGACTTTAATATTTTTCGCAATAAGAATATAAATTAGATAAGTTTGTCGAACAGGTTTTCACGTGATATGATCAAGATCGACTCTGGTGGCTCTTCTCCGATCAAACACAGAAGGATAGAAACGCGGAAAACCACGGCTGTTATAACGCCAATTTCGCGCTCGATTCGTGAAAGCGTTGTGTGTGTACGCTGCCAGGGACCAACGCGGATGGAAAAATCTGGATTTCAAATGACGCTTCCACACAGTGTAGGTACAGAAAAAGAAAATTGCCCGAGAGAAGCGCGGAAACGCTTTTAATTCCCACTTTTACGCTCGTGCGTATTCTTCTCTTCTCGTTCCCGCATATTTCGTGTTTTTTTACTTCTTTCACGATTCAGTTCTTTGTTTTTGAAGAAACAACGGATAACGGTATTAGAGGATAAAACCTCGTGCGGTCGCAAGTCCAGCATTATGCGCATGTATATATAGCGTTCACGCTATGCCCGTTATTATTGCGCCTACTTTCGTCTCTCTTTTTTTATCACGCAATTTCTGGTTCTATTTTTTCAACGTGGCACACATTAATTGCCCGCACATCCGCGATCCACTCTATTTTTTCCGATCGAGAGACGACGCAGACAGCAGCTTATCGTTGCTTACCGTTGCTTTATTTCGAGCCACGAGTAGTAATAGTAGTAGTAGTAGTAGTAATGAAACGTATTAGCGGATTTTGTAACGTTCGTATTGGATGATAGGATTTCGAAACGCCATTTTGGCGCGCTCCGCTTTGTTGTATTCCGAATCAATTGTGTTTCTTTTTGCCTTCCCATGTAATTTTTTATTTGTTTAACCTATTTGTGCATATATGTACACCAAGGCGAATATGCTACGAATTTTAAAGAGAGAGCGGAATACTTTCGACACTAGCTTACCTTTTTTTTCATAAACTTTTCAGCTCTTGTCAGGAAAATAAAGTAAAAACAAAAGAGTAGTAAAATTTGCATTTTAAAACGTCTTTTTGTGTCTTTTTATCGCAAACATTTTTAAAGCATTTTTTTATATATATTTTTCACGATTTTTCCTTGAATATATTTGCGAGGATATATTTTTATACAATATTTATCTAATATAACAGATTACTTCAATACGCGATAAATGAAAGAGTTTTACACATGTGATAACTATTTTTTATTTATCTCAAATAAATAATTCTATCGTTTTTATTTTTATAATCTTTATTCGCAGTTGAACAGAAAAAAAAATATCTGTAAAATCAAGAGAGGATATAAGGAATAAAACCTGGGCATTTTTGCACAGTCTATCGCAGATATATAATTACGAAATCGGCTGCTGTTCTCTCTCTCTGTCGGTTTTTTCGTTCTCTCGTTATCTTATTTCGCTCGTTTCTTTATGACTCTAAATCCTCTCCTTCCGCTCTGTCGAATCAGACATCGGCTAATCCGCATAAATCGATCGCACGGATATCGACGGCTGAATTATGAAAGCGCTGTTCCTTTCTTTAGGTCCTTTCCATTCGCAAATTACATTAAAGAAAAAGAAAGAAAAGAAAAAAAGAACAAAACAAGGGTGCGCGCAAGAACTATATTAGTGAGCGCGACACACCATCGTGCGCGCACGCGTTCTTTTGAACTCACCGTAAAGCGGACGCTCTCGGTTTACATGTTGTTTTTAGTTACTCTGTTTTTTTTTTAATCCTTTGTCGCCCTTTCGTTCCCCTCCCGCTCGCAGCGTCGTGCCATCTTTTTCAACGTGCCATCTTTTTCGGTCGGTGCCGCATTTGCTCAGGCGCGCGATTTCGCGGCTGTTTTATTTTGAGGACCATTCGCGTTTCTTTTATTTATAACGGCAAACCAGGAAAGTGCTCAGTCTATTTTTTCGACGGCAGAGGCGGTTATAGAGGAGGGATAGGATTCGCGTTGGCGACAGAGGGAGGTATATCAGAGAGTCGTAATTATGGCCGCAGTCGAGTATACCTCATTCGCCTTCTCTCTCTCTCTCTCTCTCTCTCTCTTTCCCAACATTCTCTCTTTCTGCGTCCTCATTTATCTGCTGCACTTCCTGTTATCTGTATCTTCCTCACTCTCTTGCCTCCGCGCGCACGTTGTGCTATAAGTTTTCTCCACTTTTTATTCTCATCTCTCGTCCTTCCTTTCGTAACGTAATTTCCCTCTCTGTGTATATGCGCGCTCCTCTATCTGTTCAGGCGACAAATTATTGTGTTTTATTTATACTTGTTGTCCTTAATAGTTGCGGCACGCCTTACACCGCAGCACACTTTTGTCATACGTTTTGGGGATATATTGTGGAGACAAGAGAAAAAAAAGCTAATGTAATTGTTCGGGATATATTGCGTGTAAGAAAAAGAGTTGTAATGTAATTGTTTCGTATCGGAAAAATGTGACTTAAATTAAAACTAAGCGTGTACGCGTACACATGAAAAAAAAAAAACGTTTTCCGAGAAAAATATTGCGCTTTAATATATCATCGGAAGATTTACTATCTGCTTGTAATGTTCCTTTCAATCTTATTACATGTCTCTCTCTGTGTAGCACGCAGCTTTTAAATTTCACATCTGAATAAGCAATTTCGTTTCTATTTTATCAAAAGTGTATGTATTTTAAAATTGTTTTACGATCTGGAAAATGCAACGCAAGATTTGTTGTTGGCACAAACTATCAGATATACGTAATTATATCAGGACCCGGCCACTTTTCTTTCTCCACTTTTTCTTTTTTTTTCTCTCCTCCTCAAATGCGCTACCTCTTAACCTGACTAATTGTTTACGTTACGAGGAAGTTGCTACGTGAATTATAAAATGTAGCCATCTCTTTTTATTTTGTGTTGGACTATGACTTCTCCTAATCATATCTTCTTGGCAAAGAATAATGGCCTCGTTTCACTAATAAAGTTAGTTGAATAAAATGTCGTTGTATTCTCTCAAAGACAGGAATGCGCATTTAAAAATTCAGTTAAGTTTAGTATTCTGACTCTACATCAAAATCCACTATTTAAACATTAAAAATAAAATGAAATATCCAATAGAACGGCGCGAAAGAAGTTAAAAATAATTCGAAAATAGATAGAAAATAAGATTAGATGTAAAAATAAAAACATTAATACATAAAATTTTATATAATATTGTTTTCTAGAGTCAAATGTTTAAAATTTTGAAGGTTGATTTTTCTAGCATGGTAAGTATACATATATAAGTATACAATTATATATACACAAAATCCTGTTTGTTTCTTTGTTGCATTACATAAATTTAAAATTGCAGTCTTAATTTTTGACAAATTTAAGTTAAATGTAAAATTTCAACTTTTTAAATTTCCATAAAAAATATGCAGTGTGAAAGAAAACAATGAAAAAAAAAACAATTAATAAAATTAACAAAAGAAAATTACGGCGAATGGTTAATGAGCGATCGCTTTCACTCATAATCATTCATGCAGCATTGCATCTGCTCAATAATTAAAGACAAAATTAATTTTGAACTTCGTTATAAATTGACATTTTTTGAAGTTTGAAAAGTAGGTCGCAAATATTTAAAACAAGCGCGAATAAATAAAACGTTATTATGCAATTAAGTGAGAGACGTTGGCAAGATCGATGAGCAAATAAAATGTGAAATAATATTTAATGTATGAAATGCTTTCGCGAATCCGTCTACTTGGAAAGCATGCGGGAAATGAAAAGTTTTCTAGTGCCCGGCACTTAATTAGAACGAGATTGATACGAATTAAATGCCACTCTCAGCGAGTTACTTACTCGTTTGTAAGTTGAGATCCACTTCGGGGTTGACTGGAATTCCTTGGTTACTCAACTCGGACGGTGCTTCTTCCGTACTGTTTTCGTAAGGATTTGCTGGAAGTAGAAAATAGTTGTAACTAATTAGAATCCATGACGAGTCTCTGCAACGGGTTCGTATAGGATGTAAATAGTTTTCAATAATAGTTTCCGTGAGTTATACGTCAACGTTCCAAGAAATATTTACTTGTTGTGTGTATTGTTGCGCAATTTTTATGTATATGTAAAAATAAAAGCGCATTTACATGATTACATATACGTTGTATGTCATATTTGAGAAAATAATGGGAAATAACCAGAGAAAAAGAGAGAGAGAGAGTGGATGGTGTTTAAATATAAAATAGAAGCGTGTTTTATTTAATTTCGCCGAAAGAGACAGAGTCGGAAGAGGTAATAAAAAAATTTTTTTTTATCGGCCGTATACGCGTATATGTCCGCGAAATATTACATTTCGTGCACATTCACGTAAGAATTTAAATGGGATTATCGTGCGCGCGTTTCCATATCGACATCGTTAACTCAAACGGTCATTAGTGTGATAAAATTGGAGAAATATACCGCGGCTTGGTTATTCGAGACAACGACGTGACGGTTATTAAAAGATAATTGAAGTCGGCGAATACATGCCAAATAGAACGAGATAATCCGGCGGACATTATAAACTTCGTTCATTACAAGATTTCTTGAAGCATTACGGATCTGCGAATTACGGTTAAGTAGTACAAGCTTGGCTATTTGTATGTAAGTTCTTCTCGTCGTTTAGATCGACGTATTTAGGTCAGGTAACGTACAAGACGTCCCGGGAAACCCGCGAAAACTTTAAAAAAGAACGTGACAAATTGTTTCCAGCGTTTTCACGGGAAGAGAAAACAGCAGTAAAAACCCAAAGAAAATTATGGTCACTAAAAGAAAGAAAATATATATATCGCAAAGACTCTCACTTGCATCAAACGTCACCTCGCTGATTATGATCCATCGCGCGGCGAAGTAGAGTTGCAGTTTGAGGAATCTTCCGCGTCGCTCGTGAAGACCGATTGAAACGTTTCGAGCATTTTCCAGCACGAGATCGGGTATGTACGAATAAAGCACGGGCTCGTCTTCGTACGTCTCGCCGTCGATGCTGAACCATATTTCCGCTTTCGAAAATACCTGTTATAACAGACTCACTCTGAGGAACTCGCTCTTGTCTCGAAAATTAACTCGAAATGAAGCAAGAAAGATCCAACGCGATGTTTGTAGAACGAGCGGGTAATATTTTTCGAGATAATAACATGCTAAATCGTTAATTAAAAGATGTAGTGTGCGTCTTGTAGCACAGATTTTATAATGAGATATTTTTACTTTTAAATTTTCTCCATCTCCTCTGTAAATAAAGCGCAAAATATTCTACTATTTTCGTACAGAATGTACGATGCATTTCTCCGTGAAAATGGAGATTCGCGACTTTGTTCTTATTGCGTGGTTACATTCAGTTTTATTGTACGGTCGATGCACTTTGATACAGGTAAAAACTTCTTTGTGTTGCAGAGCGTGTCAGGACATTGACATCAAAGGAATACACACGTTACTGTCACACGATAACTGTCGCCACGTATAATCGATAAATCGTTAATCATGTTGTTTATATAATGCACGTTATAAACTGGTATCGGCATTTGTAATGCGATGATACAATATTTCTGCCACGGATATTTTGTTCCATTTTCAAGAGTATTATTGACAGTATTAAATGGACATTTCTCCATAATTATGTAGAACGCAATTAGTTCGTTCTAAAAGTTTTTATGTCACACATCATCCTTTCTATCACACAATCAAAAGTATATAATCGCTTGGAAAAATAGAAAAAACAAAGCACATTGCACGAGAGCGGATTGAAAATTACCTGAACCTGCCGTGAGAAATAATTGTTAGTGTAGATGTGCACCTCGTCGAAAACCAATATGGCTTCAAACTCGAAAATGAGCTCCACGAAGTCCTTGAAGATGTCACGAAGCCAAGCAACCCAACCTGTGCCTGCACAATCGAGGAAGTTAGAACGTTACATGCAAAACACATGTGCGTCATATTATTTTACACATAACAGTAATTTCGTGAACTTATTTATAGTGAATATGGGGAAGAGAAGCTTTACAAAAATTGTGTATGAGAGAACTTTGCACTTCCATTTGTACACGATAAAAAAAAAATTACGAAAGATAACTAACTGCAAAGCTTTTTTATGAATTACATTGAATGCGTGAATATATTTTTTTAGTATTTTGCATAGTCATAAAAAAACATGTGCTAGCTTTGACAAAATAGAAAAATCCATTACGAGCGAAACGATGTCGAAATTACTGCGATATCTTTAATTAGATAACATTCGGGCGCGCATATATTCATGTTCATTTACCAATTACCTTTTCCAACTCCTATATCTTGTCTGTAATCGTCCGCGCCGATCTCACCATCAATTAGACAACCCAAGCCATCGGTTAACAAATCGTTACCGTTTTCTACTGTCTGCCTTCTACCATCGTACAAACTGTCATTCATCTCAGGTATGGAAGCATCTGGTATGGTGTAGCTCACCATGCCGCCTAAAACAGACGAAAGTTTTCACGTGACAAGCTGTGTGTGACACACACAATAACTTTTTTGTAAGAGATACACATGTGTGTTTTCTTCGAACTTTTGCAACTATATTTATGTGTGTGCTACGTAAACCTTTCTTGGTTTTTTTTTTTTTTAATAGGTACTCTTTCTTTCTTGTAACGCTAAATAATCGTGTTGGTTGTTGTTGAAATTTTGTTACACCAACAAATAAAAAACTTTCATCGAGGGTGAAAATATTTTTAGAGAAACAGTTTTTTACACACAGAATTTTTTTCAAAAATAAATTTTGCAAGGTGCGTATATATTTATTCCCGTATAGACTCGTCAATTAGTAATTATTTTTATTGAATGAAAGCGAAAAACTTTTTTACACTTTCGCACTTTTCTACCTTCTACGTCGTTTTATCGAAATTCACCGTATGTTTTTGCGAGCAGTGACACTTTGCTCCAGTTCCCGAACACGCTTCGAAAATGAAGTGACGTTGCTTAATAACGGCGGCATGAGACGCGATGGCGGAAGGAGCTTAGTTAAAATTAATCAATTAAAACTAATTAAAACGACTTGGCCGGTCGGGAGACGTACGCTTAGGAATTTTCGTGGTGGAGCAAATTAATAACGTAGCGCAAAAACGGCGTGGCGCGCTCACCTTGCCATGTCGTGTCCAAAATCGCTTAACTACTCTTAATATTTCACGGTGTATACGAGTACACGCGCGGGTTCAACCGTTGTTGTCACGAACGCCTCGTCGCCACGCGGCTGTTCTGCAACTGACACATCTAACACACTGGGAAATTCTCTGCGATACAATATGAAAATAAGAAGCCGACCTCGTTTTCGCACATAGAAATATATATGTGTAAATATATATATGTATATATATATATAGTCGTCTTTTAAATCGAGATACAAGATATTCTCGCGCGAATCTTGGAAAAATAAGTAGTACGGTTGAAAATTACATGCGCGCGGCAAGCAAGGCATGATAACGTTTCAGGAGTATAGAAGTATATAATATATCGCATTCATGTAGTACAATATAAAAAACACACACTAATCGTGACACAAATACACTGAAAATTGTATAGTTATACCGTGTAACAGTGATAAGGAAATAAATAGCGAGTCAAATTAATCCGCAATTTGAACAGCGAAGTCACTTCTTTGGCGTGCACTTTTCACGTGCTCGTTCGTGTAAACTGGTGAACATTTCAGCGATGTGTCGCTGATATTCCTTGCCATTTTGAAAGTACGCATTAAAGGACGCTCGTATTTCAGCACGCGTCAGAAACATTGTTCTTACAGGCACTCCGCTCTGTAATCTGGCAATCCGCTAATCTAATCTGCGCCGAGCAATCTTCTCTCTCTTCCGCGGCCCAAAATTATTGCGAATTTTCATTGGGATCGTTAAGAACGATTTTGCAACGAGAAAGTGTAATTCCTAACAAGTTTCGCGTTAATGCAATTCTCCTCTTTTATACGAAAAGAAAAATATATCCACGCGAGGTTTGTAGATTATTGTTAATGCGCGGTGATTTACTTGCTTAAAACCAGAATAATTGTGACGCTTTACATCACACGAATTCCAAGGTGAACTTTTTTATGACGTGTTTTTGACATTAAGTAGCAAAAGAAAAAAAAAACTCGGAAATGTATTATATTCTATAAATCACATATTTTTCATGCGCAATTGTACAAATGAGATTTTTTCTACATAACATTCTAAAAAAATAACTCAAGTTTTGTTCTTTCAAAAATCTGTTTTACATAACAATAAAATCTGTCTGTTTTACAAGAATAAAATTCTACAATCAAAGTTAATAGATCAACATATATAATTTTTCATATGCTGTCGGACGCATATGAAGATCGCTTGAACGAATATTCGTCATATTCCCGGTAAATGATACACACGTACATACACATGCTTTTTCCGCGATCGCGTTCTATCAGCTGAGGTTTGGCACGTTTGTATCCTGTCAGACCGCGAATGTCAATAGCAGCAGGACAATGTCGTGGCGGTTCTGTATCGCCGTTGACCGAATATAGGCCGTGTTACCCCCGCGATTCGGGAGTAATCGTTCGTGTTCACCAAGCTCGGGGCAGGGCATCAACGTTGTTTTAACCAGATGCCGTGCACGACCGCCATAAATCCGGCATACCCGCCCAGTCGGGCTCCGATCTCACACGCTCCGAATACTTCTTACAGCGCGAAAGCTCTCATGTCGCCGTTTTACCGGCGACGGCCGCTAGCCGTTACATACGTCATCGCTCGCACGTGTGCGACCTCGGTGCTGTTGGATATTAGCGACCCAGAAAAATGATTTATGCAAATACGTATCCCTTGCACTGATAATAAAGGTATAGACTGCATCGGTGTATCGCTATATTTTTTTTGTTTCTCATAACACATCAGACCTAATTGTTCAAAGGATTTGCTTGATCGATAATAAAATATTACAGCAAAAAAAACTTATTTATTATTTTATAGAAAGGATCTTTAAGTAAATGGCAGTGGACAACTTCGTTGAACATTATTGAAGTTTATTGAAGAACTAGAGGTTCATTATTTGTTGAAGCACTACTCAACTTGCGTGTACATATGAGAGTTTGTTTTTGAACTTCATTGTCACACACACATTAATTGATTCGATTAATATAAAACAAAAATGAATTTATTCTTATAAAGTTAAAATGTTTTAATTTATTTATTACACAGTTCCACCAATTTGTAGATATACACATATGAATAATTATATATCTATAAATTTAAAAAAATAATAGTTTATGTCAAATATATAACACATCACATTTTTATTTAACGTTTTTTTTACATATTTTTTTCTCTCTCTCTTCTTTGTGTAATATTATCGTTTGGACTGACGGTTTTTACTTTGCGTGAAACATATTCCAACAATAGCAAGTTTTTCATTTGAAAGTAGAGAGCTTCTGTGTTGTCAGCATTTAATGAGAAATTTTTCAACCGACTTTCTTTGTGTTATACTACGCGAGATTTCAAGATAAAAGAAAAAATGTGTAAGAAAAATTATTTCTTGCTTGTGTCCACGTAAAAAAAAACAAAAAAAAAATCAATCGAGAAAAACAGATATAAACAATATATTGCACATACTTATTTAAATATGTTCAATTTATTGTTAAATATTACGCTTGCAGTAAGCAAATGTTTGTACAAAAATTATACAGTGCTTTTATCTCTGATCTTTATATGCTGCTTTTGTAGAATTTGTATGAAATTATGTCTTGAATTTAGGAGTCCGGTAAAATAACGCGGACGAGAAAAGAAACTGTATGCAAATTTATGCAAATAACATTGTGGTGGAGCACAGCATGTTTGTTATACATAACACACGCACCTGTACATAAATTATGAGAATGGGTGTCGTATGCGTCACGAATACTTAACATTCGTTACTTTGTTAGATCAAAACTAGAGAGAAAGAGAGAGATTCGGAGAGACAAAATAAATTACAAACTGAAAAAATGAATTAAAAGTTGCCACGTTTTGCGTGTTATTCAAAGATATATATATAAATCAGAAATTTTAAAAAATCTCAGTAGTAACTTTAAAAAATGTAAGAATATCAAAATTCAACAAATCGCGAATTACTTTAATAAAAACATAAAAAATGGATAAGGAGAATTATTTTATAAAATTTATGTGATACATTGATACTTACCAGTATTTAAACAAAAGACGAATTTACATTTAATTGGCAGTCTTTGTATTTGTTTCGGTACTTTTTTTTCGTTCAAGTTGTAAAAAAAATCACGGCAGTTTCAATTTCGTTTGTTGTTACTGCACTTTTGTTATTTTTCCTCTGACGTAACAAACAATTCACAATGCACATACAAATAGCAACAGCTCATTGAAGAGAGACAATAGATCCTAGAACTGGGTCAAAAATAAATGTACCAGGCCCGATTTAGGAATGAGCTCGTCCGTATAATGCTGTTACCAACGTTAATGGGATCTAGCGCTGTAGTTAGAATCAACGGCACCCTATGCCTTCTCACAAGCGTCTCAACGATGTCTCGGCAAATTGAATGAAATTGCAATTTGGAAATTAATCGTTAGATGTCCACTCGAGCGACGTCGCGTCAACGCCGTTCAACCATGTAGTGCAAATGCGATTGCACGTACGTGCTTTCGGTCTCAAATATTCATGATTTCGCGAATATTTGCAGTAAAATCGATGTGCCCGTAATTTCTGTATACGCTCAAACGAGAAACATATTCAGAGACTATTTAATGTCGCTTCTGTTATCTTGTGTTGTGTTTATTGATTTATTGGCAACACACAGAAAATTCTGATGCAAACGTGTTAGTGACAGCGCATTTAACGCGCATCCTGCAGTTATGTCATTTTCAATGATAATTCGGTTGTGCTACAATCGAATAAGTTTGCACGGTTGTGTATAGTTATGAGATTTTGTGCGTGCACAATTTTATATGACGAGAGATGACTAACAAAAACATTTATTTATTCGCATAACAGTTTTTAATTAACAACAAATGTCATTATCATGCTATTCGTTTCTAAAATTATGTTCCTCTCTTTACGAAGGATATTATGATGTGTACGTTTATTTTATATGTTTAAATAATGTGTAATTTTACACACACACATACATGCACAAAAACATAAACATATTAATTTTGCTTTATTTTCTCATAACTTATAAAAAAATCAATTTAAAAATGGGAAATTTAGAATAACACTTGAAAGCTCTATAGAACGCAGTTTAAATTTTAAAACATTTGCGTACATTTACGTTATTGTTTGAAATGCACATCTTTTTCTTATAATACTGTAACACACTTACTCGAGTCTCGGCATCCTTTGAGCTCGATGCGAAGACAAACTGTACGTCTGTGCTCTGAGTGCGGCAGAATCCGGATTTTGCTGGCAAAGATAGGCGGAATCAAATTGTGCGACACGACGGTAGAAGTGTCGCTGTTGCCGGCTAAAACCTACGGGAATCAGAGAGCAATACAATAAATGTTAGTAATAATAAAACAGGAGGAAACGTGCGAAGAGATAAAATTAGCGATCTTTCGCACGTGTCACTTGACACGAAGAGACGATTTTTGAATTAACAACAACGTCACTCCACAGTGAATAACGAGATTTGTTTTTAATTCGCTGTATTGACGAGAAAAACGAGTTTTTTTTTTTTCTAGACGGCTGCGGATTTAACTACGTATGACTCTTATCACGAGAAGACCATACAGAGTTAATACGATTAAACTCTATGTAATGGACATTTCGTTCCGAAAATTTCTTCGTTTCGAGTATTTATATAGACATCTCAATTTTGAAATCGGTTAACACCGACTCTGTATGCGCGCGAACCGCTCAAATGTGCAGCATCATAAATTTTTCACGATGAAAATATCGCAACATCCGTCTGATGACAGTCCCGACAATCTCGACAATAATAATGCATTTTAAATGGTAACGCGCTAAATATGAATTATCCGGGAAAACTTTGCGCTCCGTAAACTTCCACTGAATTGACACTCCAGCGCAGCCAGCTGTTACGATTTCTGGCAATCAATTATTTACGACTCTCGGATACCGCACTTCAGCTCATCTCATCTCACAGTTTCATTATGAATCACATGAGTATTTAATTAAGCGATGGAATTATTCGATCCAAATGTAATGCAATGACCATATCATTAAATTATTATTGTATAATCTCATTGCATATCGACATCACACGGTGAAATTATTTATAGGAGAAACATAAGTTTCTATATATATGGCAAAGTAAGTTGTGCATACAGTAAAGTTGAAATTCTGTAAGATAAAAATACATTTATTTCCCATCGATATGAAAATGTTACTATTATTTGTTATTATTTTTCTTATAATATTATGCGCACAAGTGATAAAATTGTAAAATACAATTATAAAACTTGTTATCAGAAAGTAATAAAAAAAGACAAAAACAAACGATACGAGTTACCGCGATAGAAACAGCGATCGCTATATAGAAATAATTCTACAATAGAAGCGCGCACTGTCGAAGGTAGCGATGCGCGATTCAATCTCGAGCCCGATATTCGCGAGAATACGTCGATGGAAGAAACAAAGAGCGAAAAGGGTGAACTGAAAACGTCTAGCTCTCGAAAAGGGGAAGTTGCACTTTTAGCGACGCTTAACCATACGTTACGGTACGAAGACGTTACGTGCAATTCTCTAGCACAAGAGTAGATCGTTTATCGATTGCTGCTTCTCAGTTCCTTGTTTCTCAACTGGGATACCCGCGCGCACAGGGTAGCACAGGAGAGCTGTGGCTCGAAATCGAAATCGAAGTTGGAAGTATGGTGATCCAATCAACCGTGAAACAAAAAGAATTTTGATATCGCGCGAGGAAAAAGGATACATTTTATTTAAACGTGAAAAGATATTTTTATTTTATTTTTTGGGAAATAACTGCGAGATGTACTTTTATTGAGTTTTTATATTATGACAACGCGCGAATATCCTAGCTGTATATCCATTCACTGTTATACAAATAAATGAAATTACGTATTAATTAAATCACAAGTTTGCAAGCACATTGAATAATAAAATTTTCGAATAAACAAATCGTGAAAATTGTGCATACTTGCGCGGTTTATTCTCCAACATATATCCATATAGATATAGTTTTTAATTTATAAACGTATTTATAAATTTATTTATATTCTTCCGCTACTTGCGCAAACAATATTTTCAATGTACATTTGTTTGCTGTTCATACAATGTATCATAAAAAGTGCACATTATTTAGTTTTACTTTTTTTAAAATATATACATGTAATTTCTTTATATAACTATCTATTTCTCTTTATTCCCCCGTCGAGGAACTTTAGTTTGCGCGTTAAAATTTTCTTACAGATAATTAATTGATGCAGTAGAAGTTCCACCAATTAAACGTCATTAAGCGACTGCCAAGTAGAGTTCTAACTATGAATGAAGTAACTCGGAATCGAGATCCCGTACATTTCAATCGAATAAAATGCCAATTTGACAACGGGAGCGTGGTCGTTTGCAACCTGTTTTACAAGTTTGCTCTATACGTATCGTTTGCGCACGTTTGTTTGAGTCTGTTCCAATTGAGACATGGTGTAAACTACCGATAACCTGCGCACGACACTTCCACTATTGAATGTTCGTCGTAATCAAACTCCGCAATTGCTCTCTTCTATGCAATAACTACTTTTTATTGTTACAGATTTGTTGTATATTTTAATTTAAAAAAAAGTACATATAAACACACATAAAAAAATTTTTTATACATAATTGTATAAAAACTTATTAACACTAAAAAGTACACAAAAATTATTAACACACTTATTAACATTAGCAATTACACGAAAGTCTACTACACGTGCCAAGAGAGACACGTGCCAAAAAATATATATATAATATTGTTGTCACATTATTTTCTTAAGAAAAGTTTTAATAAATATTTATTTATTCTTTTATATATTGAGAAAGATTTATAACGTGATCCAATCTGTTGAATTTATTAGTTAATTAGTCGAGAAATAGCGAGAGGCAGCAAGTTTGGCAAATAGCCCAATTTGTGCGATCACCTCTTTCCTATAGATATTATCACCAGATGTGCGCCTGTTCTGCCTTACCTCTTTGTTGTCCCAGCGTTTATATGGACGCCACCGAGTGAAGCCGGGTCGTCGATACTCCAGGGTGTAACCCTCGACATATTCCTGACCACGACCGCGATCGAAACGGCCCTGTGTCTGCACACCGGTAACAACGTGAGCACCTTGCAGATCGACTTGAAGCCACTCGTAAACCCCTTTTTCTATTTGACGTTTGGGACACCAAGCACCGCCGGCTGTTTCCGTCCGAAGTCTAGTTTACGAATAATTTTGTATTATTAGCGTGTTAACAATAGTATTTCTTCTTTTTTTCATATATCTGCCAATCAGCTTTTATCAGGTTTTAGGAGATTTTTGTGCCTCGTAAGTTCTATGCCTCGTACTTTAGAATTGAAAAATTGCACTAAAAATGTAAAGAAAAAAAAGAAGATAATTGCATATGCAATTGCGTAAGTTGCAAGTGAATAAATGTGAATTGTTAGATTTCATTTTTCAAATGCCACAGAATTATCACACTCTACTGGCTTTTATGTGTAGTACACACACACACACGCGCGCGCGCCCGCAAGCGCGGAAAGTTTGCTCGTGCAATTAGGTATACCTATTGTATAGCGCGATTCTGTTACTACATATATCTTTTGAACTAAAAAGAACAATTCACAAGATCATTTCTAGGTTTTAAGAACTTTCACGCCGTCTGAAAAGTATATTTAAACGGCAAATCCGTGATTTTTACTCGTGTGCTTTTCCGCTCACGTTTTCTCCTCTCCTGTCGATTATTTACGTTCGCTTTAAATGGTGCTAATAAAAGTCTACGCCAGCTCAAACACTTCTAACACTGCTGACCGAGAAAGGAGAGAGAGAGAGAGAGAGAGAGAGAGAGAGAGAGAGAGAGAGAGAGAGAAAGAGAGTGGAACCCCGTACTTAATAACGAAGTTAGCTTTACCGCAAAACAAGAAGATTTTTCTGGCTTTCCTTTCGCCGACGATTGATTTCCAGACAACGTTTTTTTCCACCGCGTCACTTCGCTCGCCATTTACGTAGAGTTTTTCATGACACAGTCTCTTCAATACGAAAAGTTTTATTGTTATAAAAAAAGTTTCGTGCACGCGGCCTCGATAGAAATTTCACATTATTAAGTAAATCACGGAAACTTCCGTACGCGTGAAAAGTGTCAACTAAGTACGAACAAAGCTCGTACGTTATTAATATTGTAAAGCCGCGAACGCGAAGAGAAAGTAACTTTCTGTAGTATTAGATATAATATACTGAATTATTTTTCTGCTGAAGATTATATTTTAAAAATTCCGTAAAAACTTCGATTGAATAATAAAAAACTCTATCCGTGTATATGTACAATTTTTATCATATTAAATTCTTTTTCACTTATGTATTCACATACGTGAAATGTATCATTCATCATATCTATATATATATATAAATCAATTTTTTCAAGAGTTCTTTATGAGGCATCATTGTATATATACATATATATAGCGAGCTCTCCTCGAGCCGACAATCTGAATTCGAACCTTCCGGCGATACTCATTTATCAAGCGCGCTTGACGCCTGATCAATGATTGTCTTTACCACTGCTTTAATTATCTGGCGCCGGAACTCGTTAATCCGCGCGCGATCATCTTCTCGCTGTACGTATTTATAATTTTGTTCTTTTGCTTATTAAGTTTTTTAATAACACAGTTAATCTCGTACGTATTTTGCAATAACTTTACATAATTCTGCTCCAATAAAAGATATTCATTTTATTTTATTCATTTGTTGATTAATTGCATCAATTTCCAATACGTTTACATTTTGCGTGCAATTATACGGCAATATGTACAAGTTTTTTTTTGTCACAACACGGCTTTAATAATAAAATTAAACTTCTGCGTAAACGTAATTTTACTCTTACACCAGAGGTTCTCGTATTTAGGTCACACTTTGGCGCGACAAATTTTTTCGCAGAAAAAAAATATAAGAAAAATAAGCGTACAGATATATATATCTTCTGTAAAATATAATTACTATTTTTCGCCGACCGGATTGCACGCCCGATGGGTCGCATATATACGCGCGTTTAGACATGTAACTCCGAGAAAATTAGGTTTGAATAAGTTAAATTCGCGATGTGAGCGTCGAATCAATATCGCCATACTGCTCGGAAAAAGCAAACTTTCGCGATAGATGGATGAATGGGATCGCTGAGTTATAAACCGAAACATGCGTGACAGCTGCGTAAAATATAGAGGGAACAGACGTGCGCGTCGAGAAAGAGAATGAAAAATAATGCATCGCACAACCCCCCGCGGACAATGTCAGTGCGTTAAACTCGTAGTTTTGATGGACGAATCTACTCTTCTTGCGCGGAGTGCATTAAAAAACGGTTAGCAACCTATCTTTTAACGTTGCGGGCAACACACAGTACTTCGTAATAAAAGTAATACGCTCACCGGCCATTTCGTGGTCCGACGTTCGTCACGTACGACGAGGACGCAGTGATCGCGGAATCCGGTATATCACCCGATTCCATCCCCAGGGACTGATTACATGATCCTGAAACATGACATGTTTTAATTTAATAAAAACTTGACTAAGAACAATGTATGAACACACGTATATAAATATTGACATAAAACACAGCACAGCTTTTATATGTTGAAAAATTAAATTAATTTAATTATTCCTCGTTGAAATTCCTCTCAATTTTCTCCGACTAACAACAAAAAGCATATTAAACAATTAGTATTCATAAATGTTTCGTGTGCTACAACAAATTGTGCGCGAGTAAAAAATATTTCAAATGTAAACAATAGACCTTTCATTCCTGGCGTTCTATGCAATCGGCAGCGCATTGTTTGCCGTAAAGCTCTCTCAAAAGACAATCAATAGAAAGAAACAACAAGTGCGTGATACCTCGCACTATAACGCCATCATGGAAGCGCTCTTTAAAGTTGGAGTGTATCCGCGGGAATCACGAACGTAAATAGCAATTACGATGTCGTCGTCGCAATCGTTGTTCGCAGAGTTGGGATAAGTGGCAAATGGCTGGAAGCTTCGAGGCGCATCGCCGTCGGGATATTATCCAATCACTATACTTATTAGTCTTTCAGCGATCTCATTCACGATTTCAATTCGCGGTCCTTACGTTTACTGTCATTCGGTTGTAATCTTTCCATTAAAGTTTTCGTTGGACAACAAAAAGCTGCGCCGCCGCCGCCGCGCGAAACGAATCTTTCGCCCGCCATGGGAAAACTTCATACCGGGGATCAATCGCCCTGAATAAATTTGCTCTGCGAGATCGAACGGCGATCAACTATCTTGCGATTTTATTTACAATTAAGAAAAGATCGATCGGCAACATTTCTCATTTCACCGTACGGATTAAATTCAAGTAATACCAGATTTTTCTCTTAAAACGATTAGGGTAAATGGAGGTATTATGGCCATACGGAAAAGATGGCCATAGACTGTAATTTCACCAATAATTGTTTAATAGTGCATTTGTGCAG
>QVOB01019976.1:0-13422 GCA_014839585.1 Pseudomyrmex concolor | reverse complement strand
TGGACATTTTCGGCATATAAATTTGCATTTTTATATTAATTTGTGTATAAGTATATATAATTATATATAAAAAATTTTTTACCGGGACTATTACAGATTCTAAGATTCTGCATTATTCATTTTTTTTTTATTGTGCAAGTGATTTATTTATATATATTAAAGAAAACATACATTTATGGATTAAATGTATATTAAAGAAAAACAGAAGTCTGAAGAGTTTAATCAACTTTAATTAAGATAATCGGTCGAATTGACTCTCGACAAAAGTAACTATTCTTCCACTCTTGCTGATAACATGAATGTTTATTAATTGCGCTTCAAACGTTAATCGATTAATCGGAAAGTGAATAATTAAGAGTTTATTGCGAACAGAACAAGAAAAGCGACACGGAATGAATGTGAGTTTTTCAGTATTTTTGGCTGTCAGGAATTATTGATAAAAACTTCATTTTGTTGATGATAATATAAACAATCTGATAACACAACGCGCTGATTGTCTTATAAACAGCTCGAACGATTTGTTGCGCTCGAATTTGCACCAAATCTGTTTGCGGATCGTTGGCGATTTGCGAGGAACGTACCCTAGAGCACCTAGTCTGTAATTTAAGGTGACCAGCACTACATAGGACGATGTAGTCGGGACCGTAGAACAACTTGTCACCTGTATCGGCAAAGAAAGCGCCGCCATGTACCCACACAATCACGGTGCGCTTCTTCGAAAGTTCGACGTTCCTGACGTAAACATTGAGACACAATCTTTATCACCTAACTTTATATCACATAACGGCCGCAAGAACCTTCTTCAACAATACCGATTATTCGTCCTTTATGCACGGTTACAAATACTCTGGTCTTGCTCATGGCCGACTCAGAAGAAATAATATTTCTAACTAACTTCTTGTTGTCAAACACAAAGTATACATTATAAAAACATCGATGAAATTAATTGCAGCCAATATGTATAATTGTTCCCGATAGTTTCTAATTGTTGATGTATATGCGTTGTTAAAATATTATCGAGATAGTATTGGTGCAACTTTATGTACAAAACGTTCTAATTTATAAAGTGATGAAAAACAAGATTAAGTTTGTTAGTCAACAAAAAACTCGATTCATCTGACATCAATGATAACACGCTGAAATGGACAGAATAGAAATCTAGTTTTGATTATTTTGTCATCCATTATATTAATAAACTTTCGCGATATTATCCTTTCTTTCTCTCTCATTCGCTCTTGTCTTCTCTCCTTTCCTTTCTGCTCAAACTCCATGCTTATCACCCGTCAAACCTCCCGCCGCTTTGCTGGAGCTTTTCTCACCTGCCGTTATTCGCGCTCTCTACCATCCGATCTTGCTCCCTACGTACCGTAGTGCATACATGCGCGGCTATCTTACTTCCGGTTCGCCGCACTGTTTACACCACGACGGTCTGACCGCGGCGCGTCCGTGTTTGACGTATCTCGCTCATATCTGGTGTGCATGTGTGTGTGTGAAATGTCAAAATGGCGTCTTCTCAGGACGCTTGGTATCTCTCGTTGCTAGGTCTGGCCGAGAACTTTCGCACGTCGAACCCGCCGAACATCAAGTCGTGCATTCAGTGTCTACAAGCGGTTTTCCACTTCAAGCCGCCGCCGCGCGTCGAGGCGCGCACCCATCTCCAGCTCGGCAACATTCTGCTCACTCACACAAAAAACATCGATTTGGCGCGATCCCACTTGGAACAAGCGGTCAGTCGCTGTGTTTACCTCTCGCCCGTCGATCTCGCGCTACTACGCTTCAATTTTGTCTCACAATTTGCGCGATCTTTCGTGTTTCGTTGCTCCTTCGGTTTCTAACCTCTCGCTATTGAAAACACAATAAACAATACGATTTCAAATGATTGGGTCTATTACATTAATTAGGGTTGTTGCGTCGAATGGAGTTAATGACTTATATGATTGTTTCTTTCAGTGGCGACTGAGTCAGAGTATAAACGCCTTTGACGATGTGAAGTTTGAAGCGGCTAGTGTGGCAGCGGAGTTGTACGAGCAACAGCAACAGCCAAATCTGAGCAAACCGATACTGAGAAAGGCGATAGAACTGTCTCAGCACAATGTTTACTGGCACTGCAGGCTCATCTTTCAACTTGCAGTAAGTCTAACGAAACAAAGGGATGTCTATATCTAACAAGAAACACATGTATCTCTTTAATATATCTCGTTAATGATATTATATAATTATTGCTGTGTATGTATTTGGCAGCAAATTCACGCCTCGGACAGGGATTTCATGGCGGCGAGTAGTCTGCTCGCGGTGGGCGTTGATTACTCTCACATTAGCAATGCCAGTTATACCAAAGTTCTGTTTCTTCTGAGCCGGTGTATGCTTCTGTTGATAGACAAGAAATTCACAGAGGTTCATCCTCTTCTTACATCGGCGAATCATCATGTAGAAAATTGGCAGGGTAGTCCGCATCAAAAGGAATATCTAAAAGTGTACTTTCTAGTTCTTCAAGTATGTCACTATCTTATGGCTGGTCAGGTAAGACCAATTGTGTATATTGCGATTAATTTATATAAAATAAAATAAAATAAAAAAATATATTATATATTAATTTATTCATTCACTCATGTTTTAGGTGAAAAGTGTGAAACCTTGTTTGAAACAATTGCAACAGAGCATACAGACCTTGATGTCTCCCAGTTGGCCGGCGGACGATGTAGTCACAGGTTCCAATATAGGAGACATGTTCATATGGATGCCAAAAGATCATTTGTACGTTTTGGTTTATTTAGTAACTGTTATGCATTCTATGCAAGCGGGATATATGGACAAAGCGCAGAAATATACCGATAAGGCGCTCACCCAAATTGAAAAACTGAAAAGTAAGCACAAAATTGTTTTTTACGTTTATATAATATTTTACACATTTATGTAATAAAAAATCCCACATTTATTTAATATTTTTACAGTTATTGATAATAAGCCTATCTTGTCTGTGTTTCAACTGATGCTTCTGGAGCATATAATTATGTGTCGGCTCGTGATGGGAAACAAAAGTATGGCTCTCGCGGAAATTTCACAAGCGTGCCAGCTCTGCAGGCGACAGCCTAGATTGCTTCAGGGTCACAGACCTCAATTACACGCGTTACTAGGTTTATACGCGATGTCTATGAACTGTATGGAAGCTGCGGAGGCTCAATTCTCAGCTGCGCTCAGGGTTAGGAAACAGAACATTTTGTATTAAACGACATGTTGGCAATTGATGTCTGGTAAATTTTAATATAAATCTTTACACAGACATCGCAGGAGAGAGAACTTTGGACATTCGCGCATCTAAATTTAGCGATAGTGTATCTCAGAACGAAGAGGGAGGCCGAGTTGGGAGCGTTATTAGAAAGGATAAATCCGGAATCTCTGCCGTCGCATTCTCACTCACTGAGAGCAGCCGCTTATTACGTACAAGGACTTCAAGCCTTTTTTGGTGCTAGATATAATGAGGCGAAGTAAGTACAGTTTTGTTTCCTAAATTTATTTTTAGTAAAAAATTCAGACTTCTGGTCTGGATATTTTAAAGCGGTTTTATCGATATGTGAACGTGAGAATATTTTCAGGCGGTATCTTAGAGAAACTTTAAAAATGGCAAACGCAGAAGACCTAAACAGACTCACCTCGTGTAGTCTCGTGCTCTTGGGACACATATTTCTCTCATTGGGAAATAGCCGGGAGTCGATGAACATGGTCACACCTGCAATGCAGTTAGCTTCTAAAATACCCGATGTACATGTGCAATTGTGGGCTACTGCGATTCTTAAAGGTATCGCAAAAACAATTAATTAAGAAATCGAACAATTTAATTTAATCAAGATTTGTTTTTTGTAACAATATGAGATGAACACAAAATTTAACAATTTTGTGTTTAATATATTCGCGTAATATTACGTAACGTACGTAATCAACGTTACAGACTTGTACAGAATTTGCGGCGATCCTGCACAGGAGACCGAGGCGTTCCAGATGCACCGCACGTTTTCTCAGACTCTCTTGAAAGATCACTTTCAAAGTACTCAAATGAGCGAGTACTCGCTCATCAATTGGACCGACGGTCCGGTGCCTGTTTTACCAAGCAATCCGCCGCCATCTACGTCGCAGGCGATTCTTTAATGATATAAAAAAAAAAGAGTATATTTAGGTGTGTCTAATTACTTAAACTATCCGTCTGAACATCTGATCGAAGCTCTATATATATACACATACATATATATGGGGCATTCTTTGTCAAACGACATCTCATGCTCTCCAAAAATTATGTGGCTCAAAAAATTCGTTACAATGTGGCGTTTTTCAAAATATAAAATGGCTGATCTAATATGGCAGCCACAAGACCAACGACTCTTAGAGAAAAGATAAAAAAGAATGCCTGTTGAAAGTATTAGAGATTAAATTTTCTATATTTTCTATACCAGAAATAGCTAAAGTCTGCTAATATTTGAATAAGTCTGGTAAAACAACAAGTTTTTAGTTACTAAGACACAGAGTCGTTGGTCGCCATATTAGAGTGTCCGTTTGACAAAAACTGTCTCATAAGACCTTATGACCGCTATATTGGGTCAGTCATTTTGTATTTTAAAAAACGCCACATTGTATCTAAAATTACATGTTTTTACCTAAATTTTGCGATCTTAGACGAAGTTTTTGAGCCACATAATTTTTGGGGAGCATGAGATGTCCGTTTGACAAAGAATGTCTTTTATATATATATATATATATATATATATATTTTTTTTTATCGCTTATATTTGGTTGTAAAAAAAGAAAATCTGGAGTCTATATTAATTGTCGGATATTAAAGAAATTGCAATCGATGCTTCGGAGAAAAATTTATTTATTATTATTTATTGTGATCTAATATTTGAAAAAAAAGAGGATTAATGAATATTTTACGCGCGTATTCAGGTTTTTTTTAAAGACAAATTTTTGCGAAAGTATATGACTAGCTGTAGCTGTTTTATTTGCAGAATTTGAAAGCAATTTGTATTATATAAAACATATAAAAAAAGAAAATACACGGCAGGGACATTACATATACATATGTATATATATACATATGTATCATTTATATGTTTACATCAGCTTGTATATTTTAAATTAATTTAAGCGATTGTTCAGTTTTTTATAAAATTGCACTCTCTCTATATACATACACAATAAAATATAAATAATGAGCGTGTGATATATCTCAGAATGCAAACCGGACACGTTTTTTACAACAATATGATCCGTTTCATGTCGCACAATGTGTTTAAACAAAATTTGTACTGTGCACATATAAGAGGGGGATAGATTGAGAAAGAATAAAAGATTTTTATTTTTATTCAAACGTCTCATCAACTTCATTTTGTTTTTAGACCAAAATGGCCTTTTAGACAAAATAGCCAACACCAGTCTCTGTATCGCTTTGTACGAGTTTTTAAGATGACCATGCTTACAGCATCATTGAACGACAAAATTTTTTGTTTTATTGAAAAAAAAACGTGAATAATTTTAAATGTAATAAATGAGAGAGTTATATGTAATCCAGAACAAATAGCAAAATTTATATTGAAATTTACACGTGTTTTATGTGTGTGTCACAAAGGACAATGAAGTGCAGTCAGTACTTTCGAATTGTACTGAAAGTACAATTCGAGAAATTCTGTCTTAAGATCGAAACTATTGCAATTTCATTGTTTTTTTAATGTTTGTTTGTTTTGTGACCAAAGTAAACGTTGATAATTTGGACACGACAAAATGAAAGCGCGAAGCATCTTAGTTAAAAAATATATAACATGCAGCATGCAGACCGATAGGTAATGGAAATTTGACTAAAACGAGCGAAGTTTTTATCTTCTGTATCATCCGAAATACTTTTCGCTCCACATGTTTTCATTAAAAGGTGTGTAATATATGTGTGTTTATACACGTGTACATATGTATGTACTATATATTGTATAAGTATAAAATAAAAATCAAATGTTATTTGTATTATCTATTTTGCAATA
Source organism: Pseudomyrmex concolor (assembly GCA_014839585.1). NCBI lineage: Eukaryota > Metazoa > Arthropoda > Insecta > Hymenoptera > Formicidae > Pseudomyrmex > Pseudomyrmex concolor. Next base: position 7,402 of record QVOB01019976.1, on the reverse strand, counting down.
ACAAAAAAAAAAACAAAAAAGGGGCCTTAAAACACGATATAATTTAAACAGCAAAAAACCCTTGTGTCACAGAATTCTTTCCTTTTAAATATTACTCCGAACATATTTTGAGTAAAATTGAATAAAAACACAAAATACATTTAAAAAATGTAGTAAAATAAGAGGGTTTTTGTGTAGTTATTCGTTTTCTCACGAGAAGATACATCTCTTATAGCCTCTCTCTATTTTTCTGTTTCATGTATAGACACATGTGTGTATATATATATATATATTGATAAATATAAAAGTAGTTTAGAAATGTAGCTCTCTAAAATATAAGCTTTATATAAATTCAAAAACAAAAGTTTTAAAAGTATACTTGTTTCCTAAATGCGATGCGATATTTTATGTGTCATACATTTGTTCAAAGTTACATGTCAAAAAAGTAAACAGAAAACTGGCTTTCGTGTGGCAATAAAAAATTTATTTTTGTTATATGATGTGATTTATTTTATCAATCATATATTTTGTGTCACTGTACTATTAATAATTCTTCTAGTAGATATATGTGTATATATATATATAACTGTAACTATAACTTCGTTAAATAATTTATACATTTATTGCTATAGACATATAAAGTGCTATACATTACTTCCTGTACCAAATTTGCGTAGTTTCCATACGTTTTATCTTTTTCTGCAACTGAAGGATACCGTACAACAACGCTTCGGCTGTTGGGGGACAACCTAGATCACAAGTAGAAATCTCGGTATCACAATACTGTTTGTTGTGAAACAGTAAAAAGTAAATAAATATTCGAGTGACCGAACATCACACAACCGTCAAGATAGAAAGCTACATAATTTACCAGGTACGTAAATGTCCACCGGTATGATCCTGTCGCATCCTCTGACCACGGAGTAGCTGTAATGGTAATATCCGCCTCCGTTTGCGCAGCTACCCATAGATATGACCCATCGGGGCTCGGGCATCTGATCGTAAATCTTTCTCAAAGCTGGCGCCATTTTATTAGTCAAGGTACCAGCGACTATGATACAATCCGACTGGCGGGGCGAGGCGCGGAACACGACGCCGAATCTGTCCATGTCGTATCTGGGCGCGGCGATGTGCATCATCTCCACAGCGCAACAGGCCAGGCCGAAAGTCATTGGCCACAACGAACTCTTGCGTCCCCAGTTCAACAGATCGTCTATTCTCGCCAAAGCATACTCCGCTGTGTTGCTGGGCTTCTGAAACGGACTGTAAGGCTCGACTTTGGGTTTCTCCGGCAGCTGATCATCGGTCTTCTTCACAGACGACTCCGTGGTCGCGTGTCTCTCTTGAATCTTGCAGTTAACGGCGCCGCATCCCGAGACCGCCGCATTGTTGCGCGCCAAGGACACTATCCCCTGAGGGATATCTGTAAAATAAATGTAAGATAAATGTGTCACTGTATGTGCTTATAGTAAAATATCAGCTGTTTGTATGGTTAGGGAAGTAGATGATATGTACGTCTCTCTGTGAAACATACGTATATGCGTTAGAGTGAATGAGAGGCAACGAGACGCGAATATACAATTGCGCGGTTAAATTTCGCGACGCGGGTGCAATCTTATGCAACAACACTGCGATGTTAAAACCAAGATCGGGCACCAAAACAAAGTTTGGTCACGAAGTCGTCGATCGTTTACACGCATCTATATAGACGCATGAGAAATTCGAATTTAATTGTTTAATCACACGTACATCGGAAATGGAACATGCGTGTGAACGTGGAGAATATTTAATTGACGATATCAATAATTTACGATGAAATACTCACGTGTAATAGAACGAAACATCTTCGACTCGCTCACGTCATAGTCATAGAGCTTGTCTGTTACATCAGAGAGAAGCCTGAGAGAGCGGCCAGGCGCATAAGAGAATGTGTAATCGTTTAGCTGTCCAATTAGTCAGCGCAATATGTCCACGGGTAGTGCACAGACACGGCAACTACGAAGCCGTCTATACGACTTGTCGGTGCGTAAGCTATGTCAAACGTGAACATGGTTCTATTCCGTGCTATGTCCACAAGTTGCCAATCTATTCTGTGTTTATGTGCACGAGCAAATTTAAAAAAATTTAAAAATTAATTTCTTCTTGGAATCGCGAACTTCGATACATTCGAAAATTGCGGTGAAATAATGTCTGTCTTTCCGCGAAACGCGTTCGAGAAAAAATGTGTTGTGCACGCGCGTTGCTGCAGCGATTACGCGTTTTTAAAAAACAAGAACGTGTAACAAAAAACGATGTAAAAACTATACGTGTGAAGCCGACGATTGTAGCAGCATCAGAAACCTGCAATCGTGCAATATTACTACGGAGCAAGATGGAGTGTACTCAAGCACATCTACTTAGATCATCATTTGCTGCTATTAGAATCGAATGATATGAAATTACTATATGTATATGTTTCGCGTTTCTACAGGTGTGTGAACACCGCCAGCTGTCCCAAGCGTTAATTTGATTTCTTTCAAAGAATTAAAATGACCGATTTGTGTAAACTCAGAAAGAAAAATAGAAAAAAAAAAATATATAAACATTTGCAACTTACATGTGATCATATGTTCGATTAAAGTCTAGTTCGATTAACTCGGCCTAGATTTTCTGCGATTCTTCTCGAAGTATCGAATCGACACGCGCATCGACGCGCGCGCGCGCGCGCGATCTGAGCTATAAAGTTGCCAATGTGCACTACCGTAGATAGTGCGCTGACTTACTGGCCGGCAAAACGATTACACATTTTCTTACGAGCCTGGCCGCCTCTCAAGGCTTCTCTCTGTAGAAATGTAGGGTTTGAATCCGTGTTACATTGACTTCACTATCGATAGTAGTAGTCTCGAATCAGTAAGAATCTTGCTTGTGCGATTACAACTGTGTAAAAAGCAGTTAAAACACTTTCTTGAATTTTGAATCTAAGCTGCGGAAAATATTTAAATTATATTTACAATTAGCAAAACTAAAAATCTACGCGCAGTTTTTACTGATTTTACGACTATCGAAGTCATTGAAAAAATGTACGTACCGAGCGTTGGCCTTCTGTTCCTGATGAAATCTCGATCGCGGAGAACGCGGGTAAAGAATAAATTTATAATACACACGTTATCTTTTGTAGAATACTTTTATTGGCTCAATTTCTTTGTTTTATACAAAACATCTAACAAACACACAGATGCTTCCGGCTTGAAGTAAAGTTCTGACCTGCCTTTTTTACGAAAAGCGGCTAATCTATCGATTTTTTTTTGCATCTAAAATTGCACTCGAATCTCGCAAATTCCCGAAGGGCAGGCTACGTACTTTTGCTCAACGGAGTGCTCAATGTGGAGAGATGCAATCTAATTTATACTAACGCTAACAATATTGGTAAATGTAATAAAATGTGATGTGATGTGATGTGTGTGTCTGTGTGTGTATATATATATATGCATGTATGCAAGTGTATACATGTGTGTATATTTTTTGTGTGTTTTCTTCTACATGGTACTCAACACTCTGCGCTAAAGTTCAGCCGCGGACGGGGACGTGTGTGAGGCTAGGCCATGGAAACCGATTTTACAATCTGCGTATAACAACACTTTTTCCTCGCTATATACAAAAAACGGTTTTTTTGTTTGCTAGAATTTTTCCTTTGTATTTTCGTTTTTTTTTTCTGGACGAAGAGCAACGCGATGTGCCGGTGTATTATGTTAGATATTTATTTTGCGCTCTATTTTCGATTCCATCTCGTCTCACCGATGGAAACGATATCCTTATATAATATACGAGAACAACACGAGAAGTGTGTCGGGAGATGGTGGCGGTGGTGTGTTTGTTGTTATTTTATTATTTTTTTTTTTTTATCGACAAACTGTTATGTGATATGCCTTCGTATAGAGATCTATTTAGCAAAAAGTTCGTTAACTCATTAATATATATATATATTCATATATACGCCTAGAACTTTATAGATTAATTAACAAATACCGCAACAACAACAAGATTTTTTCCTTCTCCGGTCTCTTCGTTGAGTTTCGCGTCGACGCTCGTCGATCCGGCTCCGAGAGCTGGATTTTTATTTTGCTTTGCAGTGTATCACGACGATTCGGTTGTTCCAAGAGAACTCGGCGAAAATGCCTGAAAATGCCGATTTTCTTTTCCTCATGATCATCGCAGATATTTTCGCTATCGCCGAATTTTTCCAGTTTCACTGACTGCGGAGCTGTGAATTTTTTAAATTTCACTGACGGCACAAACGGATCAAACGATTTATGACGTCGGACGACTTAAACTAGTGTGACACTCTGCAGAGCATCGAATTGAAACCAGATTTTGGAAAAAAATTGATAATATAACATGTACATTTTCACGTGAGATCAACGTCGGATTTGTTTTTTTTTATTTGTGAAATTATCCCGACAACTTGTGTATGTACTTTTTTTTTCTCGAAGTTTTTCGTTACATCAGCCAAAAAACAAACAGCAAAAAGACGGTGTATTGGGAAAATTTTCAATTTTTACAGAAACATCAACCAGTGTTATATTTCGTCGCGTTTGCCCGAAACTGAATTGTGGTTCGATGCTCTGAATTTGGGATACTGGAAAGTACGGTCTACGAATTCAAGTAACGAATTCGTAAAGTTGTGCGCCTTTTCTCTCGTCCGCTCGCGCGCTTTGCTCATACCCGGCCAACTCCCTCTCTCTCTCTCTCTCTCTCTCTCTTTCTAAGTAGCGAGAAAACAAAAGTGTGAGAAGATCAAAAGCGGCTAATGATTCATTCGGCGCATTTCCATGGCCGCGATGTCATCCACGGAGATAAGCTTTTCTATCGGAATGCACGAGAGCTCGCCGCCCACGCACGACTGCGGCTGCTGCCACCTTGCCTCCCGTTCGGCTTCTTTGGCCTTGAGCTCGGCCTCCCGGGCGCGGCGTTCCTTCAGCTTCAGCGAGAAGATCGCCACCGAGCGCGCTCGCTTCATCAGGCTCTGCTTCACCCGCGTCTTCTTTGCCTCCCGATCCTCCTTCGACGGCTTCGTCTCCTCCTCCTGGCTTGAGATCGTCTTGCTGGAGTCCGACAGACCGCTCGAATCCTTCTCCTTCTCCGCGAGGTAGGACTGTCGTTCGCTCGCGCGGTGATCCTGCGTCTCCCGCTGATAATGATGAGGCTGCGGTTGCAGCTGCTGATATTGCTGTTTGTCCATCCTCTCACGTGCCTTTTCCTTCTCCGGCGAGAAGCGGAACTTCTGACTCCTGTGAGCAATCGACCACGGCGGCGCTGACCTTCAGGCGCAAAATCGACGCGTTTTAACACGAAGAAAATTCTACCAACATTCTCTCAAATTTCGCTACGAACGAAGAACAGTACGTAAAAAAAAAGAAGACAAAAACAAAAAGAAACAAATGCATTTTATCACCTAAGAAGATCGCTGTCCGAGGATGAAGCGAGTTCTTTGGAGACGATGCAGTCGGTCGACCTGTGCAAGGGTAATTCCTCCTCCCGCACGTTCACGACACCGGCGCCCGTGATCTCGGAGTCGCTGGATTTCCGTCCGCCGGGTTCCAGACCCAGTCGACGCACCCAGTCGATGCCGCCGTGCGGTCCGATAGTCAAATGGTGACCGTACTGATCGCCACCCGACGCTTCCGGTTCGTTGCTTAACCAGTCCCTCGAGCGTCTTCCTAATGAGAAATTTCTTATCAACGTGAAAGATTCATTTGGACAAAATCTAGCGCCGTTGTAATCCCGTAATCGCAAAAATTCAAAGTATTTACTAAAAATTATATTCAATTAATTAGTAGAGATTAGTAGCTTAAATAGAGAGAAGAGTGTGATTTGTTTTTTTAAATAAAGTCGGCTGCTCGGAAGTGAGCTCGAACCTTTTTCGCCGCCGGGGATGGAGCATCTCGGCGAGTTACGGATGTCCCGAGTGGAAATGTTCTCGGGCAGGAACGGACTGGTCTCGCTGCTGCTTCCGCCGCTGCCGGGGGATCCGGCCGTAGGTGGGGTTTCCGCGATCCTCGGCACCGATGCGGCGCTGGGCGTTGTCGGGCCGCTGGGTGTGCGCGTGGCGATCGACGCCAGGGTCGGGCTCTCCGCCTGACTGGACGTGGTCGCGTAACCGGTGCGGTCGGTGAGCAGATGCTGCTCTTCGCTCTCTCCGTCTGCTGGACTCACCACGAATCTCCCTGAGTTCGAGCGAAGTTAATAGCTGGTAAGGAGGGAGGGTGCGACGGGCGAAGCGAGTTAACGCGTTTTCGCTTCCGTCAAGAGTGTTAATTACGATGGATCGGATTGGAAAAATGGATATCGAGGAGAATGAAAATGTAAGACACGCAGGGATTGAGTAAAACTAATTTTTTATGCTCGATACATAGACATATAATGTGAGGAGAAACGTTAAATGAAGAGATTATGTACCTATCACGGTTGTCGGTTGCTGTTCCGGCGACGGGGTCGAAGACAATCTTCGAACCGCCTCGCGTCTCAAGAATTCCACTTTGGCCATCTCGGTGGCGACCCAATGAGGTATGTCGGGAATCGCGCAAATAATCACAAATCGAATGGCAAACATTATGTGCTCCAGCGCAACGATCAGCAAGATCGTTTGGGTCGCCGACATTTCCGGGAACATCCGTTGCACCTGCCCGCTCAGACCGATCAGAGCGCAGTTCACTAGAATAGCGACCAGGCCCATCGCCTCCATGGCGTTCTAAGACAGTTTGCAAGAAATAAATTTTAAAATACAAAAAGAGAGAGAGAGAGAGAGAGTAAATTACAAAAAAGAAAGAAAGAGTTTAACGTGATGTATAAAATTTCATCATCAAAGAAATCGTCTTATTTAAGTTTTTCAGATACAGCTCTGGAGTTTTACTTTTTACTTGACTTGCCTTTTTAGTGGCTCGAGGGCTCCAATTATCCGTTCGTTTATAGTCGAGAGTTTTAGTCAATATTAATCTTCAAACACCACACTAGTGCGAATTCGCACCAGTTAAAATTTCTTCTTTCTGCTGGTATTTCAGACCAAGCAGCTGTAACGATTTCTTTTTACTATATATATGACAAATATGTACACTACCTACATTGTGTCGTGATAGGAAATTTCCGAGTGTCAGATGTCTTAAAACTCCTGTGAAAGAGAAGTCATCAAAAGTGTCGCGTAGTGATGCGAATTCGCAAATGTGTGGCGGCAACGATTGTGAAATTGTTGTCTGGCAAGAAATTAAACTTAAAAAATTAAAAAACAATTATTTATAATAAAAATTAAAATAATATTCTTAATATTATTCATAAATAATATTCTAATAGATTATTTATCAATAATACAGGGTGACCAATGGGAATGTGTTGAAAGTAAATAGTTATTACTTCGTAACAAATAGGCCGAATAAAATGAATTAAACGCCAT
>QVOB01019975.1:0-12477 GCA_014839585.1 Pseudomyrmex concolor | reverse complement strand
ATATTTTTACATATTATATTCTATATATTATTAGTAACGTGTCAATTAATTTTATACACGTTAGATGATGCAAACGCACGCGCCATTTTCAGAAATATCATCTTCACACAATACACAGATAAATTTCAATAGTTACTTGCAACGTTTTTCACAATTTAACGCAACTTTATTTATGCCGCAATACTGCTATTGTATATTCCAAATGCTTTCAGTATGGGCCGGGGCTTTGAGTACCGCAGTTTCACGAGGTTCAGCACCGCTGGTCGTCGGCGCGTGTCGACGCGGCAATACAAGACTTACGGCGGTGATCGGTGGCCTCGTACTGGCTGTGGCATCGCTCTTCACCTCGTTCGCTCTCCAGATGCATCAAGTGGTCCTTAGGTGCGTAATCGGCCACTTGATAAATGTACGACAAGGCGAATCAATAGCTTAAAAGTACCGATTCGCGTGTAGATATATTTTCTATTGTTAATAATTATTAAACCGTAACCGAAAGAAACGTATAAGCACTATCAAAGCAACAGATGAACAGACTAAAATATTTTGCAACAAAACATAGATTATTATATCTATTATTTAATTTGTCACGCTAAAAAATTTCAATTGTCTTTAGAAAAAATGCCGCATTCTAGAAGATTCACGTGAAAAAAAAAAAAAAAAAAAACTAAAGAGAAATATTTCGCAATTATTGCACAATATATTTCTGTGATATAAATGTTTAGTTCGGGTCATGCTTTTTGCGTTAAATATAGTAACACTACAATTTTATTTATGGGAAAAACCGCATCAAGAGACAGATAAAGCAGAGGTGCTTTTAAATAAAACGCGAAAAACGTTTGTGCGTTTATATTCGCCCGGCTTATATGTATATTTTCGCGCTTTAAAGAAAAAGCGTTTCTCTTTAAAAATGTCAGCGACCACGCGCTCGTTATACGGCGGCGGTTGCGCTTTCTGATAAAAATCGTTTCAACTTGTATTCTTTCGCGCAGACTCGACGCGCTGTACCGGGTGTAAAGTCATACGATTTACTTTTACAAAATGCAACAGCTACGGGGTGGTGCTGGGCACAGGGGCCGGCCTCGTGAGGGAAACCGCCAGTTTGGTGTTAGGCAATTACTTCAGAAAACGCCGCGAGTTCGTCGAGATGGTGGTGCAAGCAGGCACCGGCGTGGGAATTGCGCTCTTCAGCGTCTTCTACCAGGAAGCTGTCGGGTAAGTTATTACATGCATTATGAGGAAGCGCGTGTGGGAATACTTTAAGACTGTATTATATAATTAAAGAGCGTCATTAAAATTAAAGTACTAGATTTTCTTATATATCTTGTGTATGTATATAAAAAAATACTTTTCTTACATCTATATATAAAATAAAAATATATTTATAACATTGAGCTGCGAAAATGCAGAGCATTCTCAATGTTGATGCAATTATTCATCGATATTGAAATCTGAACCGTAAAGGATTAACCAACGTCCTATAAGGGCTGTTCAGCCGACATCTTGCTCAAGCAGACCAGAAAAGATTCAATTAACCTTCGGTTGCGCTACTTCTTCGCACGGATGAGCACAAGATGCAAATTTAATATCAGTTGCTATTTTTCTATCGTACAAAGCGCGATGGAAAACCAGCGGTACCAGAAAATTACGAAGGCCGTTTTTTTTAACATCAATTGCGTTTAAAAAATTGCACATTGTCGCGATTATTTTATTAGAGATAAATTTGTCACACGGATTTTTTGCCTCTTTGCGATTTTATTCTTGGTTTGTATCTTAATGAATTAATTTAATTTATTTGTGAAGTTTTTTTAAATTGAAACTTCTCTTATATTAAGAATTTCGAAGTAAGTAGAATTACATTCAAATATAATCTCAATATAATCTGAACGATATATCTCTCTATAACGTTAAAGATTTCCAATTTTTAATTGTGCAAAAATCAGACACACGGACATCTCGTATAGAAGTGGAAACTGCATCACTTTTACATACGGAAAGTGAGAGAGAAATGCTTTTCCTGCGAACTGTATGTATATATTCGAAAGCGATCAATTTTGCTGGTAGTCGTAACGATATTTACCTGCCGAACGACAACGACTCCCGAAACAAATTGCGCACGACGAGAAGTCGGACGGGCGGCGTGTAACATACGGGCAAAACTGCTTTCAATGCGTGCGCCACCCTTTTATCGTAGGTTTTCGCGCGACTGCATGTTCCGGGTGCACCGCAACGTCCGTACGTTTTCGGTACGACGACGAGCGCAAAAACAACGAGCAGATTCACCGTAGAATAATTGAACGTTCCATTCGCTTCAACTGTTCATTCTTTTTCTTTTTTTTTTTTGTTTTGTTTTTTTTTGTTTTTTTTTCCTTTTTTTCACCTATCTATTTATATCTTTTACCGACGACGTCAGAACGGTTCGTTTGGAGTTTGCGACGCGCGTTCGTTAGTTTCATTGATCCACTCGTGGTACATACGTTGTGTATCTTCGGTAAAAATGCAAATAATTCGGATGTGAGCTCCGCGTTTTTTGCGAATATATTCTTTCGATAACTAAGGGATGGTAAAATATGAATTTTTGATGTTCTTCGTTGTTCAATCATTCCCAATCTTTGTTTTCTGCGATCTCTCCGATATGTGTTACAGCGTATTTAAAATTTATCTAATTTAGACATTGTATATTTTGTATTTTGTTTTTTATGTATACTATTTGGAATTTAAAGAAAAAAAGAAAAAATAATTTTTGTTTTGTAATACTCGCGGCACACTGATTGAGTTTATGTTGATACGAAAGAAAGAAATATATATATATATACGATATATATAGCTGTATTATGATTTAATCTTTGCGCGACCTGCGCGTGAGATTGACGCACACGCGGGTTTATTACATTCGTTATATTGCGCAGCAGTTCGTACATAGTGCAAAAGCGAATCCAATTAGAGATCTCGCTCTTCTATATGACTGACGAGGCCGTATAAATGGCCTCAGCTTGTTGCAACAACTTAATTGTTAAGACAGTATGACCTGCTCAATAAAAAAAAAAAAAAAAACGCATCGAAAAAAATCACGATTTGTCAGTTTGGAAAATAAGAATTCGCACAAGAACTTTTTAAAAAGTGAACGCGGAAGTAAAACATCTTATCTTTTATATATATGCATAGATAACAAATATTATGTAACAAATTTTTCCTCTTCTACAATGTTTCTGTATTTTTTTTTTTTTTGCGCTTGGATAAACGTACAGTCTGTCACGGTTTTCTTTTTTTTTTTTTTTTTCGGAAAGAGATAGGAAGAAGAGAAAGAATGGAATGCAAAGAGAGGAGAAAGAGATGTCACTTAAAAACAAAAAACTAAGTCTGCGCTATCGCGATTATAATAATGGAAGAAATTCGCGGTCTCTCTGAGAAACCGCATTGCGGTGATTCCCGCGTAAGATGAAACGTGGATTACTCGTCGAACTAGTTTCTTCCAGTTAATTCGTTTACGAGTTTGTTGAAAAAGCAAGAAGTTTAAATTTAATAAGTCAAAATAACAGAAGCACAATTTAGAATGCGAACAGAACGCAAGAAGTGATTAATAAGTGTCAAAAGCGACGTATAGACAGCGATATCACATTTTGCTGTTGTCAAGTTTCATTCTTCGGAAGAACAAAACAAAGAACATCCTTCCGAATGTCAAACGTTTGTTATTGCACGCAGTCTTTGTGTGACAGCTTGCCAAAGCAGACGCTCTTAGTGATTTTTGTTTATGAAAAGCTCACACTTCGGTTGTTGCAACGGGCAAAATTTACGAGTTGAGCTTTGAATCCGCTGTCTCATCCGTCTTATTCGTCAGATATGGCCCCGTGTGATTTTGATTTATTTCCGAATCTGAAAAAAATGGCGCGGTAAAAAAACATATATATATATTTTTGAGTTTTTTCAAACAATAAAATCATCGATGCCGTAAAAATGACTAATTGTGAGTTTGAAAAAAAGCTCGTTTTGTCAAAATAAAAATGCTCTCGAGAAACGCTTGAGATAAAAGGTAAACTCTGTTGAAAAATAAATATATTTCATTTGATAAATTGTCTACTTTTTGTTTAGAATATAATATATTTATGAATTGCCTTGTACATGTATAATGATTTACATATAGAATGATTACTGAATTTTTCTATTGTGTGCAATTTTACATATGTGTGCACACGTATGCATAACGTAGCAAACATGTACATATAGTAAATTAACAACATACTTTTTTGTGTTAATTACAACAGTGTTTTGTAAGTCTGATCTTAAAGTATCGAAGTAAAAGGAAAACATACGATTTTTCGTTTATTTTTAGTAAAAAAAAAAGGACAGTAAAATAAAATTCGGAAAATATCATCAAATTGTATTCAATCGTAGAAAAAAAAAAACGATCGAAAGAAAGAACCACAAAATAAAGGCGTAAAAAACAAAAGCACTTTTGTGGCATACAACGCAATTAGGGAAATTTCATGTAAGGGAAATAAATGAGAAAATTATTTTATTCTCTTGAAGTCCCACGCACGATGTATCTTTTTTTTTTGACATCGTCGATTATACAGATTCTATACATATGTACGGAATCGTGTTTCACTCTGTGCATATCGGAAATGTTAAATTGCACGCTCTTTCCGCGATATTGCGTTGTGTGAAAGGCCGCGTACGGCAACACACAGGTGAACTTTACCGGTTGTGCGCGTAGGACGCGAGCGCGCGCGATACACCGAGCAAAATGCGATGCACGCAAAAAAAGATCGTGGGCATACATACATGTAATTCCGCGGTAACGACAAACCGGTGGGCGTCAAATGCGCTCCAATTGTGAACGTGCCGCGTAGCAGCTTTTTGCTGGATAATTTTCTGTCTCTTCCTCTCTTTCTCTTTCCCTTTCTTTCTCTCTCTTTCTCTCTCTCTCTCTCTTTCTCTCGCTCTCTCATTATATCGTATCGAACGTGTCAAGCAGCGCTCGATGTTGCAGCGGATTGTTACACGTGCGTGTAACCCGATCGTTATATGTGACCCGGAGAAATGCATGATAAACATTTAATACAGGGCGTTGCATTCGATAGAGCGAAAACAAAAGAGAGAAAAGACGTACGAAAACAAACGGTCGGGAGAATAAATTCAGACCCAAGAGAGATAACGGCTCGTGTAATAAAACCGTACCAGATATGTAACATGAATAATCATGAAGTCTCATTATCTTCATGCGAAAGGGATTAAAACGCAACTTTTACAAACGGGGGCGTTGAGTACGGACTTCAAGAAACTCAAGCTTATTATTATTTTTTTTTTTTTGTTTTTTTTTTGTTTTAATCTTCTTACGTCGCGCGTATTCGCAAATATTCTCTTCTCGCGCGAATGAGAGAACATAAAGAACTTTACGGCATCTGAGGGGTGCATTTTTCTAAGAGAAAAGTCAGGAAATATTGCGAAAGGGAACGCGTGAAAGAACATTCGAGTCTTCTACTTTTTAATAATTAGAACGCATGCACAAGAGAGAGCAAGAAATTCTGTGATGATTATTATTTGGATTAGAAATTTAATTATATTTTGAAAAGCTTAAAATACTTGGAATTAAATGCTGGATATTTTTTCTCTCTCCTCTTGTGGAGTTCAACTTTTAAGATCAATTTTTGTGTGTAAATAAATTTTCTGCTTTGCTTGTTTTATTAAGAACACACATTGTTAAATGTAATTTGAGAAAATGAAAAAGTAATTGTGTTCCAGCATATTCATTTTTTTTTTTTTAATTACAATGTAGTTTTTTTTTAGTTCTCGAAATTTTAAAACAGAATTTGCTCGCTTTTGAGAATATCTGATTCTTGTATTGTATGTATGAATACGATTTTTTGTTTCTTTCTTTTTCTCTCTCTCTCTCTCTCTCTCTCTCTCGTACATTTTATTGTCGTAATTTGTTGAAACAGTTATTTCTATCGTTAACAGTGTGGCACTTTTGCTACATTTTATTATTATTAAAAGAATGAAATGAAAATTTTATCAGAGATTACGTGGCGCGGAAATATTAAATATCGCTAACGTCTGGCACAGAATATTAAATCTTGATAAGTTTAATAATTTCGCTGTTAAGTTTCTACGAGATTAAAAGGCGTTATGTGAAAAACAGCGAAAAATAGTGAATTATCATCGGAATATTTAAAAAATGCGAAAAAAAGTTTTAATACGTTTCACTATGACAAATTTTTCGCAGAACGACACACGGCAAAAACAAGTGGTGGAAGTGCTGCTTCTCGGTGAAATTTTAATGCAATAATGTTGAACTTTTATACACGTGTGCGAACGACTTTCGTAACCACCTATACAACGCGAAATAGAGTTAGAGAGAGGGGAAAACATCGCGTATCATAAATCGCTCAGCTGCATCATTGTCAGGCAAAAGCCATTTTATTGCACCCAACTTTTATTGCAAGTTATAGAAGTTATGCGAATAATAAACAAGCGATATTCGAGATTTAAACATCTACGAAGATCGTTAAACTTAAGCGTTTGCCTAAGCTTTTTATTATCTTTGTAAATATCACTATATGACGTTTTGCTGATGATTGTCGTCGATTATATTGTCAAGATAAAGATATTGATAAACGTTATACACGGAGAATAGTTAAAGAAGAAAAAGTGAAATCCAAACTTCCCATTTCCCTTCCTATTCATATACGCCTCAGCTCTTGTTCCAGTTATTTTATTCAATTCTTCGAATATCTTATACACATACACGCCTTTCATTCTTACACACATTTAATACGTTCTTATGATACAATAATCTTTTAACGCATTCGCGACCGGCAACGTAGTTCCACGTTATTTCAAAACCTATTTTTATTTGTTTAATAAATATATAAAAAGTATGACAAAACAATATTTTATATATTTAAATAGCAGAATCTTGCGGTAATGTCTCGCTTAAAAATAAACGCCGCTCGCGAATGGATTAATAGCTTTATAATACAATAGATTTTTAAATATCACACACATTATTCTCAACAGACATAACAATCAACACAGTTATTCGACTCAACTATTTCTATATCTCTCATTGCAGAATTCAGAGACACATGTTGTGTCTGTTTAATAATAAAAAAACAGTGCCATTACCAATGACCTCTACGAGATAAGATAATATTAATTTCAAACACAGTCATTGCTCCCTGATTTTAACGTTGTCAACGATGAATTAGTCAAGTCTTATAAAATATATAAAACTATATATTCATTCAAGTTTTATCGACGAAATTTAGTTGCACGTCCGCGCCGAAAGGAGAAACAGCGGTTTTCATTTTAGTTTAGCGATGAGAAAAACAAAATTTAAAATGATACGAGATTTCGCGCGCAATAATCGCTTAAGCGCGCGCGATGATGTCTCACAAAAGACGTATTCGGAGTATATGAGTTTGCAAGAAAGTGTCATTCTCCACGTTATATGTACGTGTACGTTATCTACGATTCTATACTACAGTAGAAGCGAGAAACGTCGCGAAACCTTTTGTCTGAAATTCCGCGACTTCGCGGTTGCGAATTATCGATGATTTACTGCACCGTATACGTACGTGTTTGAAACAAACGCGTCACAGCAGTGGGGATTAAATAAATTTCTCCGTGTCTTACAAAGTGACAGAAATATCAGTCGATTACGTTTCCAAATATAGAGAGAAACGTTTCGCAGTAATCAAAACTTCTCCGGCAAGATTGCGCACCGCTAATTGTTAATTTGTTTGCGCGGTAGATTAGATAGACGTCAGTAAACGTACATGTAACGTTTATATGATCGAATTAAAAAAAACGCGTTTCTCAATACGTCATTTGAATTACGAAACTCGTCTATTCCACGAGAAAAAAAAAGCTACCTTTTTGTTTCCTCATGTATTTCGTTGGATAATTCGTCGCACACAAAACTGTCTCTCTCTTCAGCATTTCTTCAGTTCTTCCTGAATCTGCTGCAGCGACTTGCCTTTCGTCTCGGGCATGCAGAAGAACGAGAACGGCACGGCGGTTATAAGAAGCAAAGAATAAATGTAGAAAACGTATTTCTCCGTAACAAGATTGATGAGAGGCTGATAAGTCGACGTGGAAATGAACGCGAAGAGACCGGCCGCTACGCTAGAGAGACAGCCGGCCACGCATTTCACATTCGGCGGAAATACCTCGCTCAGTACCGTGATAGGTACCGAGAGGAGACCGATGAACACGGCCAACTGGAAAAAGATCATTGCGAAGATCGCCAGAGCCTGAAGGTAAACGGAATTGTATCCCGCGTTGACAAATTGGAAAACCGTGCCCAGACACGAGATCGAGATCACGACGGCCACGCTGGAGGTCATCATCAGAATTCGTCTGCCGAATCTGTCGATCAGCATTACGGAGAATAGAGAGCTCACGATTCCGATGCTCATGACGATGATTACGACCACCGACGGATCGATGACGGTCACGTGAGCGCTTCGCAACAGTGTTTCCATGTAGAACTCGACGTTATTTATGCCGCACATTTGGGCGTACATGTAGAGCACCGTGACGACCGCCAAAGCTTTACCGACATGCGGGACTCCGAACTCTTTGATAACGTCCATCGTACTCGCACTACTGTTCATCTCGATAAACTTCTTCAAGGATTGCAATTCGGATTCCACGTCGCAGTCGCGATGATACCAGCGAATTGATGCCCGCGCTTTCTCATCCGCTTTGATCTTGACGAAATGATGCGGCGATTCTGGCAGCCAGATAAAGATGGCCATCAGCACAAAGGCGTGAGCGAGGCTTATGCCAGTAGAAATAGTCATGCTCAGATACGCGCCCATGATGCATATTATCATGGTGCCTATCGACAATCCGGCCATAGCTGAAACAGAATTTTCATCCTCGTTAGATCGGTTCGCATTTTAAATTTTATATGGTTTTATACGACGTACGACTGTCATTTGCTAACTCTTATTTGTTAGTACTTAAGATAAAGACTCGTTAACAATTTAACGAGTCTTTATCTTAAGTACTAAAAACTGTTGACACACTCAAGTCAAAATCGCACTTTTATTGACTCGAGAATTAAAAAAAAAAAAAAAAAAAAAAACGCATACCTAAAACGACCGTAGCTCCGCGGATGGACGGGTCGGTGATCTCGCCCAGATAAAGGGAGAAGCAACTATATGTCTTTCCTAAAGCGATGCCGCCTAGAAATCTTGACACGTACAACCACTCAACCCGATTAGCCAAAATCATAAACAACCAGCCGAAAACCAATGGTAAACTAATAATGAAAATAGATCTTTTGCTTCCGAAGTAGTTGACGCAGAGACCACCGAAAATTGCGCCAATCAGTCTGCCTGCGTTCAGCAGCGAAACTATCCACGAAGCCTCGTTCAGTGTTACGGGAATGTGTGACTCGGGCGAAGTCAAAAAGGCTATGTACGGCGAGCTCCAAGCTGCCAATAGTCCTATTTGCACCAGCAGAAGAGTGACTGAAAGTTAAAAAAAAAAATTTTTTTTGACTATAATTTATAGGTCTCTTGTATGATATAAGTTTTTAAGGATTAACAAATTTCTTTTTGTCTTATCTCGACATTTGCATAAGTTATATTTTATCCATAAGTACGGTGAAAGATAAAAAAAAAAAAAAAAAATTATAAAACTGAAATATCAAAAATAATAAATATAATAAAAAATATTTTAAAATCAATACAAATAATAATAATTTATAATAATAAATTATTTATTTTAATATCACAAGACGCATAATTAAAATTAGTGACTTTTTAAAAACTGCATAAATATTCACAACACATTTAATTAATGATATATTTAATCATATGTAATAAGCGATATAATATACATGTAATAAGCGATATAATATATCAATATTAAATCTGTATACATTATAAGATACATTACAATACATTATAAGACAAAATATAATTTATAAAAAAAGATTTTATTACCAAAATAACATTTTATGTACCTCCGATGGCAGCGATCCATTGAGGCCACAACACTTTGGTTTTTTTCTGCTTCTCCGTCTCCATTATAGTGGTGACTTTCTGCGCGACTGAGTCTCCTGCCGTGGAGCACATTGCTTGATCTGCTAAAGAATCGTCAATACGCACACGTCGCGATGATCATGTCATATATAGAGTCTTCAACTGCAGCGGATTCTCCTAGAGTCCATGTGTGATTAATGAACCCGTGTCAATAAATCCGTTTAAGTCGAAAAAACATGATAAGTAGTAGATAAATTATATGTACATTTTGTGGCGAATATAAATGCTAATAAGTCGCAAATGTTAATAAGCCGCTGCCTCGTGCTCGCACAATTGAAAATCGCGCACGTGTGCATATTTTACCGGCTTTTTTTCGTTCTGGAAAAATCACAAAAGCATTTTCTCGAAACAAATTCTTACATTCGCGCATTTGCAATTCTTCAGAAAAATTTAAGCCGACTACTACCAAAATAATATAACAAGCATTTTCACATTTCATCATTTATGAAGTATGAGTTATATTATTTTGTCCTTTCACTCTACAATCGCGCAAATAAAGATATCGTCGGTTAAATCGCCAAATATTGTCTATTCAAGCAAAAATCAGCAAAACCAGTTCTGCGGCTCATTAAATATCAAAATGCAAAGAATTTCACAAGTAGATTCTTTGAGAAATATTGTGAGAATATATATCGCAAAAATATATCGCGTATATTCTCATAATATTTTCTGCGATATTCTGTGAAAATGTTTAAATGTCCGTCGGTAATAAATTTCTGTGAGAAGTGCGCAATTATATTTTTTTTTATGGACACATTGTGTACTACTTTTTTTATGTACACATTATGTATGTTACTGCGCCAACCAACGAGCTACATGTTAGTGCCGTGGAAAGATTATGGATCGTATCGCGTTAATCTAAAATTAACGTTTTATGTATCTTTCTTTTTTTTTTTTACTTTCACTCTACAATTGCGCAAATAAAGATATCGTCGGTTAAATCGCCATGATGATATATATATCCAAAATTAAAATTGCGGCGTATTGCAAGTAGTCAAAAGTTATGTAATAGTTATAAAAAACAGTAAAACATACAAGACCTCTTTTACTCTATAGTAAAATAAACTGAAATAATTCTCGAAATGTGTTGTTTAATTTTAATGTAATTAAAATTAAAATACATAAGAGAATGAGAAAATCTACATCTTCTCTCACAATATTCTCAGATAAAATTGCATATTTTTACTTTAATATATCAACATGAAAAAAATACAAGAACATCTAATATTTTTCCAAGTCTTTCATATAATATGTATATGTACATTCTGAAACGTTCTGAAATTTGTCATGGCGCTATCTGAAAAAATATGAAAACGTTTGAGCATAAATTTGTTATTCTATTGAGACATTTAAAATATGAGAAACTCTTACAAAATATGTGACTTTGATGAGATGTTTTCTCATTAGAGATTGTCCCACTCTTGCGCGCGTGTTATGTTATTAGTTGTGATATTTGTACATGCATTCATTGTCTAAAGTTCCACTAGCCTCAACTCTTGACATGTGCGATGCACATGTATGTATGTACGTTCTATTCTACTTGACGTGTGAATAAGGGTTATGCCAGGTTCATTCTGATACATATGTCTGATCAGCTTGCGAGTTTGCGATGGTAACATGTTAGCACAAGAGAAGAGAAGTTGATGATAGCGAATCATCGTTTTTGACATAAGCGAGTAACTCGATATATAAGCGTAAGTTGACGCAAACAAAAGTTGACGTAAGCAAAAATCTTTCGATGATATTAATGCGATTTTCTCAGCATATTGCGATATATCTATATAGTATGTTCGGTATGTCTACAGAATATTCGATCGATATCACATGCTGTTATAGGAAAGACTCGCAAATTCACTTTTTTATACAAAATAAGCAATTATTACTTTACGTTATAAAAAAAGAAATTCAAAAGACACTGCAATGCCTCTATTTTTCTTAAACGAAAGTTGAGATTTTCGTGTTCTTTCAACGACTGAACCGATGGACTCTTCTTTTAGTTTCAATCGAATCGAATTACAAAAATAAGACAAAAACTATCTTTTTATACGTGACTTCTGATATTTCAAGTCCAAGTTACAGAAAATTTCGACTCGGTAAGAAAACAAAAACTCTCAGACGAGTTTAGATAAAAGGAGAAATGTTCTTTTCACATTTCTCCGATACCGGATAGCGTTATGACCGCGTTGGAAGAAGGAAAGCAGACAGCAAGTGCGAGAGAGAGAAAAAGAGAGAGAGAGAGAGAGAGAGACGACACGTTATCATATGCGTTATTTTTACATTGACAGCTTTGTGCGATTGTGTTATTAGCAATTCATTATCATCAAGAAAAATACGGAAATGTCTCAGCAAACAAAAATATGTATAAAAGTTTTATATTTTTATTTCTATGTTATAAAAACTATACAGAGTAACTTCGGTATAT